>JBBPTA010000285.1:1991-12504 GCA_038093915.1 Boletellus aff. emodensis
CGAGGAGCAAGAAGAGAAGTGACTATAATTGATATACAAACTGAGAGTTACAAAATGGAGGGTACAGAGTTTATACATGAAGTCCAAAGTCGGATTAGTAACAGAGATTGGTAAGTAGTTGGATCAGTAATCAAAGGAGTAAGCAAAGTACTGCAGAGCTGTGTACACGTAGGAGACACAGCCATGGAGGAAGTCTAAGGGCAGAACTAAGATGAAAGGAGAAAGAGGAGATGGAGTTACCATAAACAGAACAAGGATGTACAAAAAAGGAAGCAGAGATATGTCCAATATGTACAAGATGCATCTGTGATAAGATCACACCAGAGTTCAGAGTGGAGGTGGTCCAGAGGACCAGAGTGGGATCATGGGATATGACACTTACCTAGCAAGGTCTAGTAAGTGGTTGTTTCAAAATGTGTGTAGGGGTGCACAAATGTGGCTATCTATGTATGTACAAAATATACATACATATGATATATAGTATGGATTGGTTACATAAAAGACTGGTTGCAACCAGTCTACAACCAGTCTTCACACATCCCAGATTGTCAAGCAATTGGACTGACATGGGTTGACACAACCCCAGAGACCACAACTATTGGTCTGGTTGCAACTGATGTCAGTCCAGTTTGGTTGTCAGTCTTTTTGCAATCCAGAACCTGGATTCTAAATTGGATATGGTCCACTTTGCTAGCATGAGCCAGGATAAGTAGACCAACCCTTTACAGTTTTATTTAGAGAAGGACAGGAACTTACATATGTACTAAAACAATGTTGTCTGACCAGGAGTATTTGTAGGATGTTCCTGATATACCAAAGATGTATGCTATGTACATGGTTTATATCAATTAAAATCCTATCTCACTAAAATTGCATGACTTGTGCAAGACACACAGTCCCAGGTGAATAACAGTACCCAATCAGGCATTCAATGAAAAACATATATGTATGTACATACATACATGACACACAAGCATCAGCAAACCAACTCTTGTCTGTGGGGGTCTATGGGAGTCTGTGGAGTCTTAGACACCAAGGGTTGGTTTGCTGATGAATAACTTTACTTGCACACCCATGGGGCACTACTCCTCTTCCTCCTCCCAATCCACACTCTCCAGTGCCCGGTCCCCTTCATCATACAACTGATCCAAGCCTGTCAGCGCCTCAAGGTACCCCGTCTCGTTGCACGCCCGCAGTACCAGCCCATCGAACCCGTCGCGCGCATACGCCGTCAGCACCGCCTCGGAGCACCCCGTACACCGGTCGTATGCCGCGCCCGTGATGAGCAGTGTCCGGAACTGGGCGAGGAAGCCACGCAGCTGGTGTGGGACGAGCCCGAGTACGCTCGTTGTCGGGTCCCCTTCGTCTGCTATGCTGGCGGCGTTGACCCCGGTGTGGGCTTGGGGCGGAGGCGGGGGGGCGTAGACGCTGGTGCACACGGTCAACTGAAGCGGCGCCGTGTGGGGGGGCAGAGGGACTTACCCTTGGGGATGTTGGAGAAGGGAGACAAGGAGCTCGACGGCGGTCGAGGACGCAATCGAGGCGAGCCCCGGCCGGGTGACTGTGCACATCTGGTCGAGCGTCCGATCCGAGAGGGACTGGGAGCGCAAACAAACAGCGTGCGTGTCAGACCATGCCGTCTATAGCCGTTCAAGGAGAGGAGGGTGAACTCACGTCTGCAGGGGCGACGATGTCGTTGCAGTAATAACACCCCAACCGCTGCGCGTTCGGATGGGACGCGCTCGCACGCGCACCGTGGCGCATGACGAGGTACGTGTCGAACCCCAGCGCTGCGTTCAGGACGATCTGTTGTCACCGTTGTCGCCTCGGTTGGCATGTGTGTCGTCGCTTCAACGATCTGAGTGCCACGCACCTTGCTCTTGGCGGCACCCAGGACGGTTGGGAGCCACCGACTCTCGCGCGAATCCATCAGCAAGAACACGGCATCGTGCGTGTCAAACAGCCCCTCGAGCTGCTCGACGTCCTTCTGTGTCTGCGCCACCGACGCCGGCGGTATAGGGTGTCCGGGCATGGGTATTGACAGTTGATGGCCCGTCGCGTTCTGCGGCGTGTCGTGATCAGCAACGTGGCGTAGGGGCAGCAGCAACACGTACGACGCCCGGAAAGATTTTTTTCAGGCGTTCGGCTGCACAGGCTGCCTTGGGTTTGCCCCCGTTGAGACAGTCCTCGAATTCGAACAGCGGTTGGCGGACGGGATTCGAGAACGAGACGCGGGCAGAGTCGACGAGCGTGATCGTGCGGACGCCCCAGCCCTGACCGACGGACAAGGGGGTCAGGAGGAGGATGCGGAGAGACGGGGGCGCACCATGAGCGTGCGCGCGACGTAGCACCCGAGCGTACCCGCACCGAGGAGCAGACATCTCGTCGAAGCGACCTTTTCCAGATCGAGAGCGGGCAGGATGCGCCATCGCATGAGCTTGAGGTTCAGGTCGACGGCCTGGTCCGCGAGCCTGTTCACGTACTGTGCGTGAGTGACCGACGCGAGCGGGAGGGAGGCACGGGCGGGGTGCGTTACCTGGTCGGATCCATCATCGGTGCCAGGTCTGCCACGCGCGCACTGAGCTTGTTGGTCGTCGGATGGCGTTCCCAGCCAAGCGCGGTCGGTTGTTTCGTGGTGGACTCGTCGCTGGGTGGATGTGAAACGATCCCGAACCGGGATTTCCAGGGCTCCCCGGAGGCGGGGAGCGTACTGTCGCGCCAGCAGAGGATGCGAAGGGTGGATGTATGGGATGGGTATAGCGCGCGAAGGTAGGCGAGGAGGTTGCGGAGAGGCCAGCCTGGATTCTCTGGCGACGCGGAGGGATCGAGGAAGCCGATGACGATCTGTTTGAGTCGTAGGTGCGGGTGGATGAACATATGGGGGGAGGACGCACGGATTGAGCGTCATCGCTGGAGAGAAGAACGTCGGCCAGGTCGGTCGCGAGTAGATCTGCGACGTCGCCGGTCAGCTTGACGATAAAGTGCGGTTTCGTCTCGACTTGGAGGGCGGTGAAGACCGATGTGAGCTGTGCAGGAGTACGGATGAGATGGATGCTAGCCAGGAGGCGGGGAGTGGCTACCTGAGTGGCAGAGAGGTGCTCCTCGGCGGACCTCCAGCCGTCCTCTGCGATCTCCCAGGCGGGCTTAGCGGCAAAGGCGGGAAAGGCGAACCAGTAGTAGTATTGGTACTTTTTGAGGTCAGCAAAGGTGATGAGGAGGAACTGGTTCAGCTTCGAGGCGTCCCTGTGTTGGACGATGGCCGTCCAGATCTATGCGAGAGTCAGCGAAGATCTGGCGGGGGTGCTCGACGGACCTCGTCGGCGAGTGCGTTGAAGAGAGCAGCCTTGTCGGCGGCCTTGAATTCCTCGATGGTGTTGTAGTTTTTGAACACGCCGCGCACGGAGACGGACCAGGCGGGAACGCTGTGCACGATGGGTGAGCTGGGTCGATCTGCGGCGGCGATGGCACGCACGCTGGCGCAGACTCGAACGCATCGGCAGCGAGGGAAAGATTGCAGCCGAGGGGGAGGTCTCTGCCGGTCTCGCGGTCGCGGATGGTGCGCCCGACGGAATACGTGGCGGTGACTGCGAGCGCGTCCTGAGAGAGGCGGAGGACGTCGACCTTGAGGTTGGTGAGCGCGTGCCAAAAGGCGGGCTGGACGAGGGACGCGAACGGGGCGAACTGGACGACGGGCATGGGAGAACAAGAGGAGCGATTGGGCGGATCGACTACACAGGCTCGATAAAGAAGGTATGTACGATCACAATCACGCCTTGGCGGCTTTGGCGAGCGCCTTGCGCACGACGTCTCTCCGCGCCTTTTTGGCGAGCATGACCTGGAACCGCGCAAAGTCGTTGAGCGACCGCCGCTTCTCGATGGCGGCGCGCTTCTTGGCCCATGCCGAGTTGTCCCACTTGGCGACGATGCCCTCCTTTTCGACGTGTTTGCGCACCACGCCCGAGCGTGCGCCGCGGGGCAGCTTGGTGAGACGGAGATTCGTGAGGGCGAGATGGCGGTACGGGAACGCCTGACGGGGGACGGAGGTGGTGGGGCCATCGACGATCGCCTGGAAAGGAGGGATGAGCGACCGCGCGAGGAGACATGGGGGCGAGTTACGCGGTTGTGGTCGATGACTTCGGCGATGACGGCGATTTTGCCAGCGGACGGCCCGGCGTTGAGGAGGACGACTGTGACGGGTGAGGTTGCGGTGGCAGACAAGGAGAAGGAGCGACGCACCGCGTCCTACCTCGACGAACCGTTGAAAGTTGGATTCCTGCCGGTCATGTCAGCACATCCGAACGCAGCGAGGACGATCCAGCCCCCGTCCAGCCAGCCAGGCTGCAGAAACGACACGGCGGGGACGGGGGCGGGGGCGGGGGCGGGCAGGAAGGGCGACGCACAGACATGGCTTGCGGATGCGCGGGTGGGCTCGACGGCGATGGCGTTGTCGAGCACGGGGACGGCGATGGGACGAGGGGACCAAACAAGACACAACCAGTGACGTAAACGAGATGAGGTCAGCGACGCACCTGCGGAACAACCGCGACGACGACGAGGCGCGATGGACTCGACCGAGTCGTTTGCCCGCCTCGTGCACAGCGCCAACCCCGCCGCCGCGAGTCGATATCCCCCGCAGCCGGCGACGGCGATGGACCCCTTCTTTGACGACGACGACGACCTGCTCGACGCCACCCACCCCCTCCCGATGCACTCCCAGGAGAGCGGTCTCCCCCTCACCGACGACCCAGCACCCCCAGCAGGCCTTGCCGGACATCCCCACCGCTGGTCCGACGACACCTTCCAGGGCAGCGCCTCCTTCCCCGGCATGCCCAAGCCGCCCAGTCCACGCCCGCGCAGACGCAAAAAGTGGAAGTGGCCTTGGGAAAAGCCCGTCGTGCCCACCGGAGAGCGTGTCATCGCACTCAACAACCCCGTCATGAACGACGACTTTTCCGACAACTTTGTCTCCACCAGCAAGTACAACCCCGCCACCTTTCTGCCCAAGTTCCTCAAGGGTAGCCCCCTCTCCATCTCATCCAGCTGTTTGCTCACCCCCTCGCAGAGCAGTTCTCGAAATACGCCAATCTCTTCTTCCTCTTCACCGCCGTCATCCAGCAGATACCAAACGTATCCCCCACGAACCAGTACACCACCATCGTCCCACTTGGCATCGTCCTCCTCGTCTCTGCCTTCAAGGAGATCCAGGAAGACCACGTGAGCATCCCCCTCACCGACTCTCCCCCTCTCACACCCCCATAGAAACGTCACCAGTCCGACTCGGAACTCAACGCCCGCATCGCAAGGGTGCTCTCTCCGTCGTCCACCTTCGAACCGTGCAAATGGAAAGACATCCGCGTCGGTGACGTCGTTCGCATCGGATCCGACGAATTCATCCCTGCCGATCTCGTCCTCATCTCCTCGTCTGAACCAGAAGGCCTCTGTTTCATCGAGACGGCCAACCTCGATGGGTACGCATCGTCCCATCTCCGATCGTCCTTGCTCACACGCCCACAGCGAAACCAACCTCAAAATCAAACAGGCTTCCCCGTCCACTGCCGATCTCACCGCGCCCAATCTCGTCACTTCCCTTCACGGTTCCCTCCGTTCCGAGCAACCCAACAATTCTTTGTACACTTACGAAGGAACTCTGGAGCTCCTTTCCGACGCAGGCGTCCCCCGCCAGATTCCCCTCGGTCCGGATCAGATGCTCTTGCGTGGTGCACAACTACGAAATACCCCGTGGATATACGGCATCATCGTCTTCACTGGCCACGAAACAAAGCTGATGCGGAACGCGACGTGAGTCCCCACACTCTCCTTGACTGCCCCTCGTGATGCCGTCATAGGGCTGCTCCGATCAAGAGGACCGCAGTAGAGAAGCAGGTCAACGTACAGATCATATTCCTATTTGTCTTTCTCCTCGCCCTCTCTGTCGGTTCCACGATTGGTGCGAGCATTAACACGGTGAGTCCTCCCTCGACCTGTCATCGCCGTCGTTTACCGGTCCAATCAGTGGTTCCTCTCCAGCTCACAATGGTACCTTGTCGAGCCCAACACCTTTTCCGGTAGAGGTCCGTCGGCGTTCGTTTTCCATGTTGCGTCCTCTGACTCTTTCCAGCCAGGATGTTTGTGGAAGGTTTTGTGTCCGTTTTACTCTGATTGATCTGAACTAACGGCGTGCTCTTGAACAGACATCCTCACATTCATCATCCTCTACAACAACCTGATCCCCATCTCCCTCATCGTCACGATGGAGGTCGTCAAGTTTCAACAGGCGGCGCTCATCAACTCGGACCTCGACATGTACTACGCGCCCACGGACACGCCCGCCCTCTGTCGCACGTCCTCTCTCGTAGAGGAACTCGGACAGATCGAATTCATTTTTTCGGACAAGACCGGAACGCTGACACGAAACGAGATGGAATTTAAGTGTGCGAGCATCGGTGGTGTGGTGTATGTCGAGGAGGTGGATGACAGTCGGAAAGCGGGTTCCGAGCCGGACGGGGAGAGCGTCAGGGAAAGCTGGCGGACGTTTGAGGATCTGAAACGGTTGCTCGATGGGACGTCGACGTCGGGCAAAGTGTCCAAGAACCCGTTCGAGGCAGAGGCGATGGCGATGAAAGGTGGTACGGTGGCGGGCCCAGCAGTGTTGAGGGAACGAGAGGTGGCACACGAGTTTATGGCGCTGTTGGCGGTGTGTCACACGGTCATTCCGGAGGTCAAGGACGACAAGACGCACTACCAAGCGAGCAGCCCGGACGAGGCGGCGCTCGTTGCGGGTGCCGAGCTGTTGGGGTACCAGTTCCATGTGCGTTTCCCGTCTCTTTTCTTCTCCCTTATTGACGCGTCTATGTTGCAGACCCGAAAGCCCAAGTCGGTATTTGTCAACGTTCGCGGGCAGAAGGTCGAGTACGAGATCCTGAACGTGTGCGAGTTCAACTCGACGCGAAAGCGCATGTCGACAGTCGTGCGCGCGCCAGACGGCAAGATCAAGCTGTACTGTAAAGGCGCGGATACGGTCATTCTCGAGCGGTTGGGCAAGCATCAACAATTTACTGAGAAGACGATCGCGCATCTCGAGGTTTGTCTCTACTCTTCTCTTCACTTGATTGACGGCAGACGATGAGCCGTGAGTAGGACTATGCAACCGATGGCCTCCGCACGCTCTGCATCGCCTACCGGGACATCCCCGAGGCCGAATACGCCCAATGGGCACGCATTCACGCCCAAGCAGCCGCGACGATCAACGGGCGCGGCGAGGCGCTTGACCAAGCCGCGGAGCTGATCGAAAAAGACATGTTCCTACTTGGGGCGACCGCGGTCGAGGATAAGCTGCAGGATGGTGTGCCAGACACGATCCACACGTTACAGACGGCGGGGATCAAGATTTGGGTGCTGACGGGGGATCGACAGGAGACGGCGATCAACATTGGGATGAGTTGTCGGTTGATCGGAGAGAGTATGAATTTGGTGCGTGTAGAAGTCTGGTGCAAGTCGTGTCATGACTCCCCCCTTTTTTTTGTAGGTAATCGTGAATGAGGAGACGGCGCATGAGACAGCGGAGTTTATTTCGAAACGGTTGAGTGCGATCAAGAACCAGCGGGTCAGCGGGGAGCAGGAAGATTTGGCATTGATCATTGGTGCGTCGTCGTTCGTGTAGCGCCGTCCTCTTGTCTTGATTCACGACGACGTCGGTGCCAGATGGCAAGAGTTTGACGTTTGCGCTCGAAAAAGACGTTTCCAAGGCGTTTTTGGAGCTCGCTCTGTTATGCAAAGCGGTGATTTGCTGTAGGTGGTTGACGTTGGTCGCGTGTTGGGCCCTTGTTGACCCTTTTTTCTGGCATGTGCATACAGGCCGTGTATCGCCGTTGCAAAAGGCGCTCGTAGTCAAGCTCGTGAAAAAAAACCAGAATGCGATCTTGCTTGCCATCGGAGACGGTGCCAATGACGTGAGCATGATCCAGGCGGCACATGTTGGGGTGGGCATTTCGGGCGTCGAGGTGAGCTACGACTTCTGTTTGCATCTGTGGTTGACTGGACGTTGGTTATGCGTGCGCTTTAGGGTCTCCAAGCGGCGCGTTCGGCCGATATTGCGATCTCACAGTTTCGCTATCTGCGAAAGTTGTTGCTCGTGCACGGCGCGTGGAGTTATCAACGGTTGTCCAAGCTCATTCTTTGTACGTCTTCTCATCTTCTCCCTGCACATATGCGCAATTCTGCGCTTGACGTTGAGGCATGCTCTCTAGATTCGTTCTATAAGAACATTACACTTTATATGACGCAGTTTTGGGTATGATGTCTCTATTCTTTCTATCGGTCGGTCGTCGATTCGCTGACGCATTGTTTGTGGTGAATATAGTATTCGTTCTTCAACAACTTTTCGGGGCAAATCGCCTACGAATCCTGGACGATCTCGTTTTACAACGTCATCTTTACCGTTCTGCCGCCGCTCGTAATCGGCATCTTTGACCAGTTTGTGTCGGCGCGGATGTTGGACCGGTATCCGCAGCTGTATTCGCTCGGACAACGGAATGTGTTTTTCACCAAGACGGCGTTTTGGTTGTGGGTCGCGAACGCGATGTATCACTCTTTGGTGCGTACAGGCACGTGCGTGGGCCGCAGTGTGATGAGTTGACGACGCTTCCTAGATTTTATTCGGGTTCTCGGTCATTCTCTTCTGGGGCGACTTGAAACAGGCGACGGGTCTGGATTCGGGTCATTGGTTCTGGGGTACGGCGTTGTATCTCGCGGTGCTGTTGACCGTGCTTGGCAAAGCGGCGTTGATCTCGGAGTATGTCTCTGTTTTGTTTCATCCAAGGACTGACGACAATCCATGCCTGGTAGTCTGTGGACAAAGTACACCGTGGCTGCGATCCCGGGCTCGTTTGTGTTTACAATGGTGTTTTTGCCACTCTATGCACTTGTTGCCCCCGCCCTCAGCTTCTCGACCGAGTATGCCGGCCTAGTCCCACGCCTGTGGACGGACGCGATCTTTTACTTTATGCTGCTCTTGCTGCCGGCGGTGTGTCTGGCGAGGGACGTGGCGTGGAAGTATTACAAGCGGACGTACGCCCCAATGTCGTACCACGTGGCGCAAGAGGTGCAAAAGTACAACGTGCCCGACTATCGGCCCCGTCAAGCCCAGTTTCAAAAGGCGATCAAAAAGGTACGAGCAGTACAACGGATGCGGCGTGCGCGCGGGTTTGCGTTTAGTCAGACCGAGGGTGGGAGTGCCGGTGCTGGTGCTGGGAGTGGACCGGGCAAGTTGGATCAGACGAGGGTGATTCGGGCGTATGATACCTCGGGCAAGGCTAAGCCGACGGGGTTGTGATTCGTTGATCTTTGTTTTTTGGAGGTGTTGATAATGTTTTGTTTTCCTGCGTATCTTATAGTTGTTTTTGTTTATCCTACTTTTCTTTTCTTTTTCTCGATGGGGACTATCTATATACTGGTAGACGCGCATGAATAGATACTATGAACACCCTTGAGCAAGACGAGCCGGGTTGGGCGAGATTCGTGTGGCAGCTGCAGAGTAGAGAGAAGAGGTTCACTCCAGCAAGAAAAGAAGTTCGGGCAGGAACGACGCCTCTCGGGACCTCTCCCGTCTTCTCTTCGCGGTAGAGTCTATTTTGCAGCAAAGCTTGGAACGAGTAAACGCAGGAGGGGAAAACGACTTGGATGTGATGGATCGGGTCTCCTATCCCCTCCGTTGCGCCGTATGTATGTAATCCCACTTGGAGCTGGTTCAGCAGCGCGACAAATAGAAATGCGAGCGACGGCGACTGCCAGCTGCTGTGGGCAACGTGGTACACGCGCACCAACGAGAGGTCCGTGTCTCGCGCGCGTTGACAAGCTTTTCAAGTCCTGGGTGTGAGCTCGGGTTGCGCAGTCGAACAGCCCGAGGTCAGGGGGTCCCAGCACGGCGCGCGCGTTTTTTTAAAGGGGGCCGAGACACAAGGGACACGTATGAACGCGCTGGGGCCGTGGTCGGAACCTCGTGATCAGCTGGGATGTCGTCGTGCGATGTAAAAGTGGTGGCCTCGACGAGTCGGCTGTGGACGTCTCCAGGCCCCTGGTAGGCCAGAGTTTGAAAGGAAGACGCTCGGCGTTGCTTCGCGCGCGAGGCGCGAGTCTAAGTGTGAAGCTGGGGATCTCGCCCCGCGAGCCTACTACGTTGAGACGGGAGGACGACCGAGGAACTTCAAGGGCACGAGGAAAAGGAGTCGGAAAGGAGAGATCGAGGCCAAATCACAAAGGAGGGGGTCAATATACCGGGCGATTCATCAAGTCGAGCCGGATTTGGCTGGAGCGGTGGTCGTTGGTGAGGCCAGCGAGGAGTCCCTCCGGGATCCCCGGGCCAGGAACCTGTCAGTTGCCACTCGTTTCTATCGATAGGTGAGTTCTCCGAGTCCTGCCAGGAGTCCATGATCTCTCTGACAGGTCCAGCTTCACATCCTGCACAGTCACTTGCACCCTTTTGGAGAATATCATCGGAGGCAGAACAAACGGAATG
>JBBPTA010000286.1:0-15251 GCA_038093915.1 Boletellus aff. emodensis
TCTCAGACTCGGAGTCATCGATGGGGGACCGTGGGCGATGTGCTCCACGGCGTATATCTTTGAGCTTGGTGCGCAGGGCGTGGAGCGAAGCGACATTGCTGCCTCCCTCAGAGCTCAGAGTAGCCGAGGTAGCGTCCTCGGTGGAGCTGGGGGGCGCTGGGGGAAAGGTGGGCTCGGTGCGCCCTTGGGTGTTCAAGAACATCCTGCGGAACATGGTGGGTTGTGCCAAGGGCGATAGCTGCGTGTTGCCACGGCCGGCCACGAGTTTGCTGTGGACAGGCAAGGTTCGCTCGTAGTAGCGATCACGGGATATCGCGATGAGAGCGAGTACAGCATGGCGTCCGATATTTGGCTACTAACGTGCGTGTCTCATTCAACTTGCGCGGAACCTCAGTGAACAAGACCCATCAGATATCGCAGCGGATGATGTGCGCGGGCCGACTCTGCGTTTGCTCACGACGATGGTCGACGTTACCAGCCACACTGACTAGCTTCGATTCCCCCCGGTGAAATTGGAAAGGTCGATATTGCCATTGTGTGCCCCGACACAGAAACCCAACTACCGATCGCACGGTACGTGTTTATGAACGTCTTTGGGTGTCCATCTCAGTGCTACGAGCAGGCATTGACCGCGCGCCCTTGAGGATTGACGAAGTGGCGAGCAACCGCAAATTAGGCATTGCCGAGGAAGAGCCTCATTTTGACAGGGTCCCGTATCAACTTTTCCAACTCCTCAGGCTGGACAACTGGAACTATGCATCGACACTCTCACGCATCTGAACGCTGCCATTGCGTTCAAACCGTCGGATGATGCCTCTCGCGACGAGGTACGTCTCATGTGGCCGGGCGACTGTAGCGCTCAGCAGTCCTCACTCGTTATTGTAGGCCCATCTCATCGAGACTGGTGCAGAGAAGCTTGTATACCAAACTCGTTGCCGAAGAATCATCCAGTTCGCCTCCCATAGCTGGTCTTGACTTTACTCCAACGACATTTCCCCTGGCGCTACTTGCTCATCTCAAACCTCTCGTCGCTTTCCTGCGCAGTCTTCCATTGCCCTCCACACCACCGTCGCATCCCGCTAGACAGATCATCCTTGCTACCTTGTGGGAGGCACAATGCCGTTATGCTGACATCTGTGGAATATGGAATCGCAAGTCTTTGGAGATGCGTGCCAAACGAGTTGTTTACCGTGCTAATGCGCTGGGCGGTGTCATTGCAGACAGAGTTTGGGACCTAGGTGGACAACCTCCGCATTGCAGACGTACGTGATTCCTTTGCGATCTGTTCGGGCTCATCGTGACGTATCGTAGACCAGATATAACTTGCTTACAGAACTTGCACCGTTGACCCTGCCTCCTCTGTTAGTATCCACGTACGATGCCCTCCTCAACCCGCTTCTCACGCTGTTTACAGATACGCTTTCCTCTATTATCAAACATTCTCTTTATAAATGTGCCTTCCATTCTCTTGCCACTCACTCTGCTCTCTCGTCCTCCCAGAACCGCTGGACAACTCTCATGACTTAACGCGGAGAAGGATGGAGGGACACGAACGAGTTGCGAGACGGATTGAACACTGTTAGGTGTGTATGTGTGTCTGAGAATCTTTCCAGAGTTTCTGGCCGACTTGAAATTGGCAGCGACAGGGCCTGGAAAGGGTGGTGAACTGGGAGTGAGCCTGGCCGATTTTACGCTGTCAGTCAGTGCTTTGAAGATTTCCTTGGCGCTCAAAGCTCATCTTGTTGTCTTTCATCAGACCGTTTGGTATCTGGATAGGATTCCGGAAGCGGTCGGTTCCGCTCTTGCACTGGGAGATGGAAACTGGACGATCTGCGAGGGAAAGCCAGCCGGGAAAATGCAGATTGGTTCGACAATCGAAGTGACCGAGCAGAACGCGACCGTGAACAGCTTGACGACCTTGTCTCGGACACAACGTCGTGGCGCGTTTGGATCCATATTTTTTACTGAACAATATCTCTTACGTCTATTCCCACCTCGTGCCGAGATCGACGCACCCGGGGCTGGTGGAATTCATTACCAAGTCTACTGAAGACGCGCCCACCTCAGCTTTCCGAACCGCGAAAGCAGGGTATTTCGATGCCAACTTTTCACCCTTGATGCAAGCGCTGAGCGAGGATCGCGGGAAGGAAAAAGTTGGAGGCAGTGCATAGAAAGCGGCCATGAAGGACAAATTTACGCGGTGTTACGACCTTTTGGAGGAAGTCTGGGAGGGGCGTCGAATGGCGAAGGTATTGGAGGAAGAAGAGGAGGCAAGGAAAGGGTTCGCGGGGGAGACCGTCACGCTCATGGTACCGAGTTTGCAACAGTTTATTCAGAAGCATAGAGACAAGGAGTTTAGTAAAAGTGAAGCCTTTTTTTTTCCTTCCATTCACAATGTGCGCTGATATTCTCTCTGTTTTGGGCATAACTGCTTGGGGTAGGCTTATGGATGTTGATCCAGATATCAAGTTGTCGTCGGACGATGTAGAAGGCCAAATACGCGCTTTCTGTAAGTGAATTTTAGATGAGGACATTCGTGCAGGCATGTTTATTGTATGCAATATCAATTGACTATAGCGAACCTTTCTTGGTAGAGTAAGTGATATACTAGTAGCTGATGGGCCACAGATGGACTGTTGTACGATATTGTCCAGTTCCAAGTTGCGTCCCTCGGACGGACAAGGCCCGGAAAGCGGTGCGGATAGTCAAAGATAGGCCCAGACTCTCGGAAAGGCCATTTCCTGAACGTTCTCCAGTGATCAGTACTTACCACTTTCGGGCCGTGCTTCTGCTCCAACTTACACGAACAACTCGAAGCTTTGTGGGGAGACAAACAACGACAAATACTATTTTCTCCCACTGATGACACTCGATGGTAGACGGAAGGGATCCAGACTACATCTTGACATAGAGCATATGGCGGGCCTGGACTTCTCGAACGCGGAGTATTAGTAACACGAAGGTACTGCCGGTGTTGTGCCACTCCACAAATTGACGACAATTATTAATATACTTAAACAGAGGCAATGCGGTGGTAATGATCGACCTCACACTTGCAGGACGAATCTTGTTCGAATTGATGCCCTTGTTCTCTAACAGTGGTTCTGTGCAAGCCGTGCTTGTCACTGCCTCGGATGCGGGAACACGTGCACGACCCCACCCTTTTCCCAACGCTGTCACGTCGTCATTCATTGTTCATATCCTTCGCAATCCTGAGGACATCGATATGCTGAAATACATCGTCGTGCATGAAATTGTCCTCTAGCTCTTCGACGGGGATGACTGCAGTATTTACAGCGCCGTCTTTAACTGGAGCGATCATCACTACTGCATGGGTGTACGACGAACATGTTGACCAAGCCCATATCCCTCACTGGCATAGCGTTTCTCAGACGACGGGCGAAATCTGCAAGCTATTATCCAATCTGAAAGCATGGATAGGTCCCAAGTTACCCCGCAACTCAGCCGCATATGTGTCGGAGGTGTGCTTTCCGGCTTCCACAGTCTGCTAGAAGCCCACGCTCGCTCACAATGATATCCCTCATAGGGACCGAAAATCACACCCCATCTTACTCTCTTATACTTATTTCGGATTTAGATGCAATGAATGTGGAGCGGTGAATTTCCTGATGGTCCGTAATGAGTTATCTGTCCTCGATCTGTGTTTGAGGTGTCAGAAAGAAATGGGCGTGTAAGCAACTGCATCAACCCTTCTCTGGACAGCCTCCTGGCTCCATCTGGTCCGAGCACGCCCATCGCCCATTGAATGAATTTACACCCCGATCTCTGACACCGCACACAAAACGCGTGGTATGAACACGTTCAACTCTTTCTCCCAACTTCGAGTTGAGTCGCTTTGTATCCCGCTGCCAGACGTTCAATCATTCATCGCTCTGATGTCTCCCTCCGATGTCCTTGACCCCGAGGACATTAGTACATCAACGTATATCATTACACATGTGTTCTTTCCCCTCCAACTCCCCGGTGCGGACGACCGCAGCATCCGCAGTGATTACTCTCTGGTCAGAACGGTCACTGCTGCTGCACGTCTCTACAGAGGTTACGTCGACAAGGCAGATGTCTTTCACTGGAATAAAATCATCCGAATGCTAGAAAACCTAGAAGGCACTCTCAAGTCTGAGAGCCTGGATAGGTCCCGAACTATGGCCCAGTTGGGCGGCATGGATGTAGGAGGTAAGCATCCGAGTCTCCATGGTATGCTGGGATCTCACGACTTGTAGATGTCCTCGCAATGCTTATCCGAGCCCAAAATGCCGGTATCATCCTCAGAAAGCAGAAGGATGTCACCATCTTCGAGTCGTTTGAGGTATCTCCGAAGGCTGAGGATGTGGTGACGACACGAGGGAAGCTCATCTGCTCATATCCTGGCCCGGCGATCGAGATTCCCAACGACGTGTTTGATGACAAGGACTTTCTTTCCGAGCTTGTGAATTTCCTCGTTCACATGAACGAGGACGACCTTGATGCAGTTCCCTGGCGAGACTCTTACGACAGAGACACCACGCACCCGCGCTAATCACTGAACTACTTACCAGAATCTTGAGAAGTGTCAGCCGTCCTGCTGATGTTGCTCGGATCAACAAACGCGTGAGCGATGACGTCGTGCGGAACGACCGAAACTCAGAGAAGTCGCCGCCGTGGCGACGCTCGCCGCTCTGGCTTCTCATCAGAGTTACACTTCAGACAACACTCAACCAGTGTCACCTCGGGCGTCATATCTGCAAGGAATTCGCGCTGTTCTTTATGTGCGGGCTTACAGAGGAGAGGACTTGCAAAGACCTCCCTAGTTATATTCTCCACCACATGTCTGCTAAAATCAGTCGACGCTTGCGGAAGCTGGACTCCTTGGCGCCAAAATGGCTCTCGGGTATTGTGCTGGAGACATGCACTTTCCTTCGATCTATCATCGCAAATCGGTGGAAACAAGTACAAGCTACTCAGTGCGCATCCCCAGTCTGGGCCCCGTCTAAGCTTGATCTCGAGCAAGATATTCAGTTGTCGCTCTCGAGTAGTGGAGAATTCCTTCGCAACTCTCTCACTAATCACAGTACTAGTCACACCGTCGATTCATTCCACCCTAAACATCCTCCTCGAGGTTCCCTCGATGACTTTTTGAGCTCTGATGGGTATTTCCTGGAGAAAATGTATGATCTTGAACCCCACGTCGCGCTCTATGACGTCGAGCGGGGGGTGGAGCAGGGCATTGATGCCTGGGTTGATAGGGTCACGAACAATGGTGAAGCTTGTGTCCACCTCGAGGCCTTGACGCACAAATACTCTTCATGCGCGTCGGAGACATATGCAGACAACCCAGAGCTCCTTTCAGTGATGCTGTTGACAATGATTGAGCTCTGGGTCGCACTTGACAAGATAGCCGTAAATGAGACTCCTATACTGGCAGACTACTCTCCGGAGGTACCCATAAGCCTTCTGGAGAGCCTATTACTTTGCAAGGCTTCTAGCCTTCTCCGTCTTCGCTATGCACAGGAGTACCTCTATCGTCGCCACTCCCAGTCAAGAAGTCGGTGGTCGGTGTTTTCTACAACAGCCACCATGGAAAGCTTCGCTGTCCGTTTATTTAGAGCCTCTGCGCATCTTCAGCACCTCAAGATTCGAATCGAAGAGGTAGCACGGCTCGAGGTTGATCAAAAAGTTATCGAATTGCAGGAGATGAATGCTCACTATGCCGAACTTCAGCAGAGGGCAAAAAAGACTAGGCGAGCTGACCACGATATGGACATGCAGATAGACGTCTATGAGTGGCCATTGCCAGCCAACCAACTCGAGGCTGAAGTTGTCGTGTTTGAACTGGATTGTCCGCTCTCTTTTGACATGTGGCGCGCTGCCACATTCCACCTTTTGGTTAATGTGCGTTCTCCATCTGTTGAAAAAGATAGTCCCTGGATGAGGTTCGGGAATTACAATGCGCTTAAACCTTATCTTGTCAAGCATCCGAGATCACGGATCTTTCTCGGTTCTGATACAATACATCCACACTTTTCGGACCCCAGCGCCTCCATCCCGGCCAAAAGGGAGGAGGTCTGTATAAACAACGGGTTGTCGTTTTTTGCTTTCGACTTGGAGACTGGTCTCCCTGTCTCCGAGGCGCTGGGTCGCAATGACAGCAAGCCGTGCTGCACGTACAAACTTCCAAGTGGGTCATACCGCAATCTACAAGAATATGTTCATTCCACTTCCCATACACCGAATGAAGTCATTGCAAACCAAGCTGATTGTCATAAAGACCTTTCCATCCATGAGTACATGGCGTTCGGACACCTGCGCAGTGGCAGTTTACTCCAATGGTTGAACATCTTGCGAGAACTTCGGGGCCGATCGCTGAATTTCCGTCGTCCGGAGGTCCATATGCTGTTGGCTCAGGCTGTAACTCAAGTCGGACCGCTTGGAAACACGGGCTTGACGTGGCATGAGGAGATACGACAACCCACCTTTTGCTATGCACTTTTGGGTGAACTTCAGAGCCTCGTCTGTGATGTTGAAGCGAACTGGAAGGAAGCAGTGACGATGGATACCATTTCCTTGTTGCTCCGTCGTCTGCTTGCGTCCTGTTCTGATGAGGGTATCTCACGGGAAGCACTCAATCTTCTTCGTGCTGTGCGCCGCAAGGTATTCTCTTGGGTACCAGCTGAACTTGCGAGGACACCCAGTGACAATGGATCTCGTGGGGCTTTGCGTGACACGGCTCTCATTTGTTGAAGCACGTTCCACGTAGATCCTTTCATGACTCAGAAAGTGCTTTGTTCAACAGAGGATACCGAGATTTTCCTCGTATGTGGTATGGTCATCATATGCCCAGCGAGGTCTCGCGCCTCCCTGCATATTCACGGCTACTCCTTGACCGAGATCGCCGCCTCTCTCTAGATCTCGAGAGTGTCATAAGTGATGCCATTCAGGATGACTTGACTGATAAAGGCATTAATTTCGCTGTCCACAGGATGTGGTCTAACTACCACCCTGGTTCAAAGTGGACGCGGTTGGAAGTCCCGGACTCACGCTGGTTTGTGTGGATGACTGCGCCACCACTAGGCCAGCATCCACAAACGGTGCACTTCAACGTACTTGATGGGTCACTGTTAGTCGATGGGAAATCGCTTGGAACACGGTTGCCAGATGATTACGTGCGGCATGCACTATACAAGCTGGTATTCGGCGAGGCAAGTCTCATAGTTGCTCAACGTGGCGCATATTACTCATTGCTTTTACAGCAAGTGCTCAAGGTCACACAGAGTGATCTCCCCGGAATGGATTACTCAACAAGAGACTTGGTCTCCAATCATCGAGTGAGTACACATTTTGAGGTGCACAGTGAATGCCTAAGCTTAGACGGTACAACCAGATATTCTTTTCTCTCAGAAACGGCTCGGATCTGGTGATTCAAGCAAAAAGAAAGCGGGCAGACGGTGGTGTTTCAGAAATCATCCAACTTATCCCTCACGAAAAACTGGAGGGCGACTTACCCGCAGTGTTAATTAAGGATCATGCTCATTGGTTAGACCTTTCCACATCTGTGATCGAGATCCGGCCTCTTGGCAATTGCTGGGAGACATCGCTAGGGAATTGGAGGATCGATTGTACTCCCGGGAAATTTCGCACGTGGAAAGGCAATCATTCTCTCGTAGACATTCGAAGCCAATCATGGCACATGGTCTCCAGTCTCCTACAGCCACTGAGTACACCACAGGATCTCATCGTCACTGTTTCGCCGCTTGAGTCCGGCCGATCCATGCCATTACAGTTGTCAGTTGTGTTGCCGCACTATGACCTCTCGTTCTATGTTGATGAAGATGGAGACCTCCAGTCTCGGAACATCCGTGGCATGGTTTACGACGAGGCTCAATCCATTGGCACCTTGTTTGGGTTGACCAATCGACTTGTACTCCGGCCGAAGACTAGAGACATCGATGCTATTGAACTTGTTCCCCGATTCATGGTGATTCCTGATGGTGATGTTTCATTCTAGATGATGGGACATCATGTCTGTGTCAAAATTACCACCCCCTCATCTAGCCCTGAGCAGACCACGTACCAGACGTATAAAGTCAATACCGACCTTGGTTGCTTGACAGGGAATTTGACATTGACAAGCAAGCTGTACTGTGCTTATTTGCACGCCCTGACTAGTGGATGGAGTGCAGACCCGCTTACCGGGAGACCTGGTACCGAGGAAGCGTTTTCCATACTCTTGTCTGCAAGTTGCTGCCCAAACAGAGTTCTGTCCTCGCGATGCAGAGCTCCTGAGGCTGATTGCATCCATGTGTCACTCACAAACGTTGAATCTGCATAGACGGTCCATGCAGGGAGCGAAGTCGCCCGATCTCCCGGCAGGTTCGCAACACTATGCGCTGTACTTTCTTTGCAAGGAAATCAAGGAACGCAACAAGAAAGTCCAGGTATTCTATACAAGTCCGTCGGGCCTTTCATTCGAAGGCTTTCCATCAGACGATCCCCGTCTCCTGGAGCGCCGAGCTCGACGGGCTGCATGTCTCTTTCCAGAGTTTTCTTCCAAGTGTTTCGAGCCAAATCCGGATGCTCGATACTCTTCCCGGGACCTTTTGAAGGCAGATTCAGAATCGAGAGAACATCGTGCTTATACTGCGGCGACTAACGTCCGCCGCCGGTCTGCAACGCCAGGCTTAAAGCATGTAGGGAAGATGGCGAGGCTGTGGGAAAGGGAATCTCGGAGCAGTAAATTGTCACTCCAATATGACAGCTCTTGGTTGACTCATTCCATGCCTTGGGAGTCGGCTCCTAACCGGGCCCTCACGCTGATGTGGCCCAAGGTGTACAACCTGCTGCGGAGAAGTGACGAAAGAAAATGGTTTCAATTACTTTTCTCGCTACCTGCCATGGCATATGCCAACAAGGACCTGAGCAGCCTTGTTCCCGTGCTTGTGACGCTTGCATCGCACTCAGAGTTCCGATACGAGGACCCACCCCACTATGATTCGTATCGCATTTCCGTGGGGTATCATCCTTCCCGGACCACTTTGCATGGTTACGTTGTCGGTTATGCCCACCCTCTCGAACAAAGCCCCGAAAATTTGGAGCATACCGAACATGAGATAAGCTTGGATAGTAGCTTGAAGCGACGCATTAAACTTCAAATGTACAACAACAGACGACGCTTGGATGGCATTGCAACCGCACAAATGTTGTTGAATGCTTGGCCATGTGAAACTCCCCCACCCTGCTCACTTGACCCCAATTTGTATGATGTAGCGACATTGTCGTCACAACTTGAGGACTACTTCTCCGACTGCTTCCGGAATCTCAAACTTCAAGAGCATCTTGCGCGTGTTCAGTTGATTTCGAACAAACTCAGACGACGCCAAGCTTCCCCGCCCACAGACACTCCATACTCATTCCAACCCTCGCAAACTATCCCTTCTTGTGTCCCATGGCGGTTCTCTGCAGACCAACTTTTTGCCAGACCTGCTCCACCATTACCAGCGCTTGACAAATTATTACTGGCCACTTCTCAAAACACCAGCAACTTGCCCTCTGATTGTACCCCATTACATCAGCTAATCTCTACTCTTGGGGCGGACACAGCAAGTCAATTTCAACACCAACACATCTCGGCGCTGCGTGCTAGTGCGGAATGCTTCCGGGGAAATGAACTTCAAGTGGCTTACGGAGCGACGGCGCTACCTAACGTAGAGACATTGGCGGATCACTGTGCTAGTTGCAGAGCCACCTACATCGAGGCTCTTCAACATCTCCGGCAGTATCTAGGTCCGAGAACTGAAAGTGAACAGGCGCTCGAGCAGGCCAGTCATTGGCCACACATCACTCCACACACACTTTTTCGGTTCCTTGCATCGAACTCATCCATCATACTCCCCAACGATTGGAAGACGTGCCTTATCGAGCTGATTCTTCTCGCACTCAGGCTACAACGTGCTCGAAGACTGCTTCTACTGCGCTTGGGTAACAATCACGAGGAGTTCCATAGGGAACTATGGAACGAAGGGTGTGATGGGTGGAATGCGGAGGCACACCCAGACTGGCTACTCATCCAGGTGGGCTTCTCATTGTATGGATGTACACTTCTATTGAGATCATTTCCTGCACCAGCTGCAAGGCAACTTTTTGGTTCGTCGCGCTCAGGCTGAGGTTGCCAATGAAATGATGTCACCACGCTCCGGGGCCAATACAGCCATGCAGCTCAATATGGGGGAGGGCAAGACGTCTGTTATCATCCCGATCGTCGCGGCTGCACTTGCCGATGGCAAACAACTTGTTCGCGTCATTATTCCAAAGTCGTTGACGGTGCAGACCCTTGAGGTTCTCGCAGACCGGCTCGGTGGGCTCACGCACAGACGAATATATCACCTTCCATTCTCTCGTTCGCTCGAGGTCAATGAGCAAGGAGTAGCTTCACTCAGTGAAATTCTGCTAGAATGTATGCGGGAGCATGGGATTCTAGTCCTTCAGCCGGAGCATGTTCTATCCCTCAAGCTTGTGAGCGTGGAGAAGCAATCATCCTGGGAACAATTGGCACGCCCATTACTGGATCTTCAGAGGTGGCTCCAGTCTTATTCTCGAGATATTTTGGATGAGGTCGACAAAATTCTTGATGTTCGTTCTCAATTGATATTCACTATTGGCCATCAGCGATGTGTGGAAGGCTACCCTGAACGATGGACTACCACCCAACAAGTTCTCGGTCTGGTCAGTAAATATGCATCGTCCCTCCAGGAACTATTCCCACTTGAAACAGAATACGAATCTGGACCACCCGGCTCGTTTCCGTACCTTCGTATTTTGCAAGAAGATTCCGGCCAAAGATTAGTTTCGTGGATAATCCAAGATGTTATCGAAGGACACCTTCCGAACTTCAACTTTACACAGCTTAGTTTAGACCTCAAGGATGGGATTCGATTCTTCATATCTTGTCAAGATGTCCCACCTGCAGTAATTCAATTGATGAAGAAGTACTTTGAGCGACGCGCCGCTCTGTGGGGCAGTCTGTTACTGCTGCGTGGCCTGTTAGCCGACGGCATTCTTTTGTTTTCTTTCAGAGAGCGCCGGTGGCGAGTAGACTATGGCCCCTCTCCAATGGGACGTACCATGCTTGCAGTCCCATACCGAGCGAAAGATGTCCCAGCACCACGGGCCGACTTCGCACATCCAGACATCTCTATCACCCTCACCTGCCTGTCTTATTACTACGGTGGACTAAACGAAGAGCAGCTGAGACTTTGTTTTGAAATCTTATCCAGGCAACAGGATCCGTCCTTGGAGTACAGCTCCTGGATTCATGACTACTTGGCCGTGCCGAGATTCCTGTGGACATTTTCCGGCATCAATATGGAGTCGGCGGAACAGTGGGATAGGTTTATATTCCCCCTTTTCTCGCGGAATCGGGCAACAGTGGATTTCTATCTTGCAAAGGTTGTGTTCCCTAGAGAGGCCAAGGAGTTCCCTTCGAAGCTATCAAGTTCAAGTTGGGATTTGGCAGAGAAGAAGGAACGTTTGGTGACCGGTAAGTTAATGCTAGGACCACTCGATCGTCAAGGTTCGTTCGCTCAGTCGTACTTTAGGGTTTTCGGGAACAAATGACGGATAATACTTGTTACCCTTGGACATCACTCAGCGCGACGCTGACCACCAACGAGGAACGAATGCAAAGGTACTCTCATATCTTCTGCAACCAGAGAACGAGCACTACGTGTGTATGACTCGCGAGAATGGCGAGCGGCGAACCACTCGCGAATTCCTGAATATGTTGATCGCCCAGAAGCCCGAGGTCCAGGTTCTGTTGGATGTCGGGGCTCAAATGCTCGATCTTCAAAATCATGAGCTGGCTCAAGCGTGGCTCAACATTTCCCCAAATGCCTCCGCTGCCGTGTACTTCAACGAGGACGATGAGTTGACGGTATGTGCACGAGGGGGTAGTACACAGCCCCTCTGATCGTCACCATTCGCAGAGCAACTAGACCGATGTGTGGTATACCTCGATGATGCTCATACGCGTGGTACCGACATCAAGTTTCCAAATGGATTTCATGCTGCCGTCACACTGGGTCCTAAGGTCACCAAGGATCACTTAGTTCAAGGTGTGTGTAGTTGGCGTAATTTAGACCCGCGACTCTGATCGCTTGCCTCGCATAGGTTGCATGCGTATGCGGAAGCTCGGCCACGGACATTCTGTCATGTTCATGGCATCCCTCGAAATCGATCGGCACATCCGTTCCGTAGTCGGCAAAGACCCTTCGGATGCCATGGACAGCATGGATGTGCTACATTGGGCGATTCGAGAGACGTGGGAATATGTTGAGCACTGGGCACCTCACTGGGCGATACAAGGGGTGGACCATATATCCCGATATGCCGCTTGGACCAGCTTCTGTAATGATTCGCTGGCTTGGGAAGGACTAATGGACAAGTGGCTTCAACCAGAGGCCAAGCGATTGGAAAACCTTTATGCGCCTCACAATGCTTCAGACTCTGCCTTCCTGACTAGCCCGGACATACGCCGACGCTGCACTGATCTTGGAATTGTGTCTCTACACTCCACGGGTATGGGCGAAGAACATGAGCGAGAACTTTTTCGCGAGGTTGCAGTTGAACACGAACGACAAACGAAACGACCCTCGCGTGTATCACCGGCAAAACATTCAATCCACCGAAACGTCGTTGGCCTTGTGAAGTCTCGTGTAATTCCAGCACGGACAGCCCTCTACACATCAAGCAGCGCTTTCAACCCAGCTTTCGACGCTCTTAAAAAGATTCCTGCAGCTACCAACAAATCATATACTTGAAATCGGTCACCGGTGCTGACAACTCCAGACTTTGAACGAACCATTCAAGGACCTGAAATGACAGGCGACTACTTGCGCCCCGTTCACTGGATCATCACTGCAGAGACGGGTTCCGGTGATGTATTTATTATCATCAGCCCGTATGAAGCGAACGCCTTGCTACCTGATATCAGGTCGAGCGAGAAACTTCGCCTCCATCTATACACCCCGCGTATTAGGAAGTCAACGAAACCATGCGATGACCTTGCGTTGTACAGCATCCCCAAGGCCCCCGATGGATGGGCTCCCGACCCTTCTTGCATGGATCAATTGAATGTGTTCGCTGGGCAGCTATACTTGAAGGACCATAAGGCGTACACTCGGCTATGTCGTCTCCTCGGCATGTCCGGCGGGAGTGGGCAAGCCGAAGAGATCCCATGTACTCTGTCAGTGCACACGTTCCCAAGTACGTCCCACAACCCCCTGGGGGTGTTGATGCATGATGAATTTTCGTTACAAAGGTGCCGAATCCGGGGATGGTCGAGTCGAAGACTCGGAGGACTCACAGGCTTGGTCAGCGGACATGCTCCAAAGTACGTCGCACGACCCCCTCAGGCTGAAGGTGTGGATCCATGATGAGTTTTCGGTATAAAGATGCTGAAGCCGGGAGTGAGTCCCACAACCCCCTAAGGGCGTTAGTGGGCCTTCGTTACAAAGGCGCCAACTCCGGGAGTAGGCAAGCCAAAAGGAACCCACAATCTCGGCTAGTGCACGCGCCCTCAAGTGCTATGTCTCACAATCCCCTAAGGGTGTTAATGGGCCTTCGTTACAAAGGCGCCAACTCCGAGGGTGGGCAAGATCCACATATTCAGTTACCATACACACTCCCAAGTCCGTCCCACAACGCCCTGAAGGCGTTGATGGATCTTCGTTGCCATGGTGCCGACTTTGCGTCGACGCACACGGGGAAATTTCTCCATGGGCAGCCACTTTACAGGGCTGACTTCGATGCTGTACGTGCCATGCTAGTGCTCTTCTTCTTGATTACGTCGCTGACGATCTGAATGGGGTATTGCTGTTGTTCAGGATTCAAAACCACTCGCACCCAACGATGACAGACTGAGAGGTGATCTCGAGTATCCTCTGATACAATGCGCAAGCCTTATCTAAAATGTGGTGTGATATACAATTTGCGTATGATATTTCCTGCAGAAATGTATTTGTCTTAGTGAACATGCGTTTGCATCTGGGAATGGTTCACGATTAGCAATGCTGGAACCACTAGGACTGTCGCCAGATCCTGTCTACAACCAACGATATATCATACGCACAGTTGCTGCAGACTGGTTAATCGAACGTCTTGGCGATGGCACCGCGGGCGGGCGTGCGTTTCTGATCCACGGTTGTCAGCTGGGCATACTTATTATTGCTGTGCGTTGATAGATTGGGTCCGCGGCGTGGCCCATCTCGCAGTGTCGGAGTGGATCCCTCCCCGGAGACGGACACCACTGCATCGTCGACACACGGAGGGACTCAATCCATGGCGGGGGTTCACCACGAGGCGGCTCCCCGCAGCACGAACAATGATCTTTGTATGGTGAGGCACTCCGGCTCGTCGCAGTCTGCTTTTTTTTTTCCACACACATAAAGGGCAATTCGGTGGGTGTAGTCCGTTATCCCCCTGTCTCGAGAGTGCGAGGCTGTGAACAAAACCACGGCGGGGATGCCGTATACCATGATAGTGCGCCATGCTGTGCCTGACGTTGTCTTGCAGGTTCCTTGTGACTCCGTCGTACTGTCGATGCGGACGATCAGCCCAGGGGTGATTCGAGATGCTGCTAGATCGGAACGTGGGTGACGCAGGTCCACAGAGCGTGATGGTATGGGGATGACCATTGACGACACGGGTGCCCTTCGGAAGCGGCACTCGTAGATGCCCCTCGTTTTCGGACCCGTGCCGAGTGCACCGATCGATTCGGGCACTCGAAGGGATGAAACAAGAGAGCAAGACGCGCCGGTCGATGTGCCGAGCGCAGGTCTGAGTCTGAAAATGCACGGCAGTTTCCGAGGGGAGTTGAGGCAGAAAAGAAAGACCTGAAGGCCTGACGGCCTGAACCTCGAAGGTCGATGTCACATGTTCTTTTTCTTTCCCTTTTGCAAGCGCGCCCCAACGAGCGAGACGACGACGGGCTAGCACTCGGATAATCAATCCGGCGCGCAATCATGTTTGCGCAGGTCCGCGACCCCACACGAGCTCATCTCCGCCTTAGGTGTCTGGAATTGAACAGCTTCAGGAGATCCCCGACAGTGAGCTCGGCAACGTGGCGGGTTTGGGTGTCTCCTGGGATGTCCTAGTGTGTTCGTATTGACATAGGATTTGTTCCTGTTGCTCTCTGGATGGCCTAGGATGCTGGGGACGTTGCCTTTTGCAGCCGTATCGAGCCCAAGTGGGACTAGGTCGCT
>JBBPTA010000288.1:1866-19399 GCA_038093915.1 Boletellus aff. emodensis
CGACGAGGATAGCACCCGTTCGAATCGCTGAATCGTGACTTCCCGTGCCTGTTCCCCCCGAGCTCACTGGCAGGCTGGGACGGGTCGCGACAACTTTTGGAGTGACAGTCAGGGCAGGAAAGCACAGCGTGAACGTTGAGCGTTGAGCGTTCGAACGTTAGTCGTGCACAGCCTGATGACAGTTGCCACTGGCAGCAAAAGGGTTCGTAACAACTGTAACCACCACTGACGTCTTCAGAGTCCGAGTGCCAGCGCCAGGTGATCCCGATGTGGCATGCGCCGGTGGACATCGCTCCCGGATGAGGCTACGCTTGTTCTGCCAGAAAAAATAACCGTGCCGTCTACCGTGGTGAATTGGTGGCGGGCACCACACCGACAGTCGCCCTGATCCTGAGAGCCACTTTTACTCGTGGCAAGGGTCGCGCACAGGCAGATCAGCCAGCGGGGAGTCGACCGGGAAGAAAGAATCAGAAAACACCGTCGCCAGAATCCAACGTCATCACGGAACCCGAAAGCTGCATAGAATAACTTTACCGACATGCAGGGGTACTAAACAATTGCGACGACGATGCTACATGAAGCACACAGCTACGGTATTACTGATAGAATAATGTAAGCGAAATCAAAAACGTGTACAGCTACCAGCAGTCACTATGACCTATACCACATTAAGAACACAACGATGCAAAGCAGGCGAGATTCATGCGAGACTCATCCACATGCCAGCTTCAGGAATCTTGCTTCGGGCCTCGAGGATTTTGAGCGCACGTTGTCGCCCCCGTCCCTCGTCCGTAGCGTTTGTTTGTTTGGGCTCTGCGTCGCTCTCGCCTTCCCCCACTTCTTCTCCGTCCCCCGCGATAAAGTCGAGGGTACCTGGGTCTATGGCTCTGGAACGATCTCGTTTCGCATACGATTCCTTGCGAAGAGTAGTCGATGAAGTGTGTTGTCCATCCGGAAAAGCAGGAACTAGCATTCCAGCTCGGTCTGAGAGCGAGGTTTTCGGCCGGTAAGATGCCAACGATAACGGTCCTCTCTGACGAGACAGGGGACTTATATCGATGGGCAACGACATAGGGAATCCGGTATTTCCCAAAGACCACCGTACGTCTGCGTTCCATGAGCCCCCCCGTCATCCACATCGTCCGGTAAAACTCACCCCGAGTACTGCCCCAATCACTGTCATCCGAGTCATTTGCCACCCGTCCAGAGCCATCCTCGACTTCCTCTGGTATCAATGCTCCAGGGACGCCCTTTCGCCGTCTACTCACGAATAATTGCCATGCCTTACCATTTCGTTTCCACGCACTCCTATGACTCGGGGTATTTGCCGCAACTAACTTCAGTACTTCCTCTTCTTGTGGGTCGGGTTGTCCAGGGTGTTCGGCGGGGGCATCGTGTGAAAAGGCATGTAAAGGGCTGCTATTCGGTATGCTGATCGGATGATCCCCGGTAACTTTGGGCTGGAGAATGGAATAGGCTGGAAGTGATGTTGGCCTAAGAGTGGCTAATGACTCTGGCAAAACCCCAAGGCTCGCAACACGATGTCGTCCTCGAAGTCGCAACTGAGCATTCTCAATGAACGGGAGGATTGGCGCAGCATCTGGGAAGTCAGGATCACTCGTCCCATCCTCCAAGTCAAATATTAGTTCTACATATGCAGTCAGCCACCGGAAACGAAGAGGCCAGCAATCCTTGCCTTCATGCTCCTGAGATTCACCATTGATGCCCGGGCTCGCACCATCACCCGTGACCACCTCCGCCCTGATGTCAAACTTAACCTTTCTTTGTCGCGGCGAAGGCAATGTCGCATCTGGGTTAGTGTTCTTTGGCAGATGTGCAGGAGCTTCTTCGACCTCCTTGGCCGGCGTGGTCGCTTTCGCGGAGCTTGGATCATGATTCTCTTTAGCTGGTTCACTGTTCTCGGGAGCGTCTTCGCTTCTAGCTTTCGCCTGGGATGCGCCATTCTGACGCACGCGAGCCTCGTCGGCTTCCAAAATCGTAAAGTACCTAAAACTGGCGGCCGTGTCCCTAGTTTCGTCCATACTCCGCTTGAAGGGCTGCACAACACTGTCGCCGTTCATGCGCGGAGATAATCCCGGGGATGAGCCTAACGGTGACGATATCGAGCTCTCCGCGGAGTCTAAGGAAGATGGCTGAGACGAGTACGGAGGCGGTGATCGGGGACTTGAAGATCGTTCACGCGGCTCTCCAGATTCCTGAACCATGCGCGCATGGTGGAATCCCGAGGTCGCCAACGATACCGAAAGAGAGGAAACTCTAGGAAGTGAAGTCGATGGAGACAGTATTCTCGGCGCCGTGCTTGGGGTCGGCACAAAACTCCGAATGGAGATCATAGGCACCCCTGAGACTCCCGTTGTAGGGGACGACAGGCCACGTGAACTGTCCCGTCTCCGAGCCTCGGCAACTGTAGGTCCCGTTTGCTTCTCCAACTCACCCACATTCTCAACGAATTTCCGCCAAAGCTCCTCCACATCGTGTCGGAGCCCGTCATTCACCTTTTCCAGCTCTGCGAGCTTATCTCGAACGATCGCTGCCAGTTGTTCCTCTGCCAACGACCTGAGATGCTCGGAAGCCTTTATGGCGATCGACGATAGATGAGCAAAAATAGGATGAGAGGGTATGAAGGGCGCTGGAGGAAAGAGTGGCTTCAAACTGTATAGGAGAGGCCCGACAGGAGCGCTCATCTGGGCGCTACACTCCTCGGAACTTTCACGGGCTGATTGCGTCGATGTCGCCGTTGAGATCGCATTCTGAGGTAAAGCGATGCCAAAGATAGGCGAGTACGTAGGTGAAGACGACAGTCGCATGACGTCCTCGGCAAGCTAGAACGATGACAAGTCAATATCACTGATGTAGCGGTCGACCTTTCAAGAAGGACACATATCGGGGGATAAAGTAGACCCCCAACGGTAATATCCCAAAGGGGGTGAACAGATGAAAGCACAAAGGAATTTTTGAGTGCCGCCACCGGGTGGTATGCTGGCGAATGAGAAGACGAGAGCCAATTATGCGACTCACAAGACAGTCTTGATGCACCTCAATCCACCCACAGATGCTTAGGAGGGTTTCTCGTTCTACCCAGTCGGGGGATGGGAGCAGTGGGCCCTCCTGGAGGTCTACATCGCATGTCACAAGCTGTCGGACACGGTATGTCGCCGTCTGACACAGTAAACAAGTGAGGGTCGTAAATCGGATGCATCGGGACGAGTCTGGCATGGGCGGGCCCGTCTTCCTCGTCCTCGTCGTGACTTGCGGATGAGCCTGAGAGGCAAGAAGAAAGAATCGGTTAAAAAAGAAAGGCGGAGTCGCTGTACGACCTACGACGGAGATGCCCTGCTCGCCGACGTACGTCAGTGCATAGTCCGAGTCACCGGCGGTGGCCATGAGAAAGTCGGGTGGGCTCTCTGCGTGGAGGCGGGGCGAGATGCGGACGTTGAGACATCTGCAGGCCCGCTGGGGCAAGTCCAAGGGCGTGTCCGCCATCCTTGACGGGTGCGCTGGTGGAGGGAAGAAGGGACGAGGAGCGTTGAGATGAACTGAAGCAGTGGATAGATGAATGCCGGCACCGCGTGGTGCACCCAAGTTTCAAATCCCTAAAAAGGACATATAAGGGCATCATTTTCACACGATCACGGGCCCATAATTATATATTTAATAAAATGGGTCTTGCAATAATTAAACACCAGGCACCTCAGATGACTGAGCAGGCGCTATGACCGCGAGGCTTCCAGACTCCCTTCCTATTGGACCTCGTTCCGGCTACTTGTCCTTCTTCGTCTCTCCGCTGCTGTCAGCCCTCACGGCATCCTCAGCCATCACTTGTCCATATTCGTTCACCCGCTTGGGATCGATACGGTATATCCACCGCTGTACGGCCACATGTCAGCCCCCAGCGCGGTGCACTATAGATAGTACCATCGCCCACCTGATATAGGAACACCAGAAACACAAGGTCGTCCCGGAAGCACGCAAGCCGATGCAACGTTGGCATCTTGATACAAAACCTACAAAGCATAACCGTGTGAATTCCGATATCCCATGTGATCGCATAGTAACAGTTTCTGATCCTTACGCAAACAGGTCGTCCACCACCGTTGACAGTGTTTTATAAATCATTGCTTTCATTGGCATATGAGCCACGCTCTGCCGGACATGTCCAATTAGAAGCTGCGATCAGCAGATATGACAACGACGGACCTTCAACTTGTAATTGATGATGAGTTGGGGTATTAGTTGTGCCTGTCATCGATCGTCGTCAGGAGACCCATGCCAATGTAAACAGGACTGGGGCACCGATGGACTCACAAAACCAAACATGTATACAAAGGAGGTCAACGTCGAGATGATGTAGCTGTACCAACCCCTGTGCGTTTCGTAAACAAGCGAGTAGATGCTGTACGCCATGAGCAGCGGGATGGCCACATAGGAGACATAGCGGAACGCAAGCTTGTCATATCTGGGAAATCCGCAGTCGGCGTCAGAATTCTGCGATGTTCTAGCTCACTTACTCCTGTGTCCTCTTTTCGTCCTCGCTGAGAACGTGCTTATCTGATCACGTCATTTGTGGTATAGCATGGGACCCATCAAAAACGTGGCCGAGGTCATACCTTTAATGCTCAGCACATAGGGGAACATCGATCCGGGAGGCGAATGCACGATGCTGATATCAACCGCTTTCGTGATCTGGCGTATGCAATTAGCACAAGCGAGATAATCGCCCACATAACGTGACTTGCCTTCCAAGCTTCGATAACAACACCCATTCCAGAGCCGAGAAGAATCATCCAACTCGTATCCGTGTTATTGTCGATGAGGTACAGCAGAATCACAGTCTGGACAAACACGTTGGTAATGATCTGGAAATATATCACATGTGGCACAATGAGCGTGGGTCCATCGGCTGCAAACGGACAGCATACCGTTCTGTGGGGTCAAAAAATACAATCAGAGTGGTGCAACACAATCAATCGCATGCTCACCTAACAGACACCCCCACCAGTTCCTTCCGTTGGCGCCAGTGTGACACGTCGGACTTGAATGCGAGCATCTCAAATCTGCGCCGGTCAGCCGATCAACGGACATGGACCTTGGCACACGACTCACACCGTGTGCAAGATACTAACAAGCCCGGTCAGAGCGAGGAACCATGGATTAGTCTCGAGCAGCATTCTTTTTACTTCATCCAGCTCCGCGCCGGTGCCACCGCCCTGCTGCTTTATCGCTTCATCGAATCCGTGTGTCATCGACGCGAAGATTTGAAACTTAAAGTACGACATTGGCTGGAACGATATTTGCAAAGGAACGCTTGGGGTTGTAGAGTTAATTTCCGTGAGGTGAGACCGCAGCAACCAAAAATCATTTGGAAAGACTATCGGTTTGTAAAACCCTTGCGCTCCAGTTGCATCCCTTGCGCCGGGAACCAAATGGACATCTTTTTCGGTGTGAGTATTGTTTGCCCGTGAATGAGGAGCACTTACGTTCGGATATAACCGGAGGTAGTTTGTCGAGTGCGAGGGCGGTCCCATCGGAGATGAGAGCCAACGTCAGGTTCTACACTGCATATCAACCCCCCTGGTCACAACTGTCGCTGGTGGCGGTGGCGTACCCTGTACCAATGTGGAGCAATCACATCTTCTTCCACGACCTTGAAAAGAGTCGGATTAGAACAGCCCGAACTCCAGTCCAGCAGATACCTCTTGCTCCTCCTGTTCATCGTGATCAGAGCTCAGAAGGTTTTTCTCCTTGCGCATCTTGGCCTTGGGCAGATATCTTGTCAAGACTATATCACAGACTTGGTGAGATGACCATCACTGAAAACTGTAGATTAACCGACGTTTGCGAACGTGATGTATGCTCTGGGGGTCAAATGATGGGTCTGACGGATCCGGACTTGCCCCGTCCTTCGTTAGGAAAACATCTGCCCACAGAGACGCATTCCGTTGAACAGCCTGATTCGGGTGAGGTTCTGAAATACACATGACAATTGCGGCTATATACCTCGGGTAGAGTGATATCAATGTGTTCAATTCTATGGTCGTTCCAATCTCCAAACGTAATGTTTGACCAAACGAGAGAGGGCAGGTCCTTGTCCTGGTCTTCCCTCCATCCAGAGGTCCACCGGCGCGAAAACACGTCACCGTTGGGTGACGTCGAGAAATACACGTACATAGAGAGCGGCTGTCCAAGTTCCCACGCAAGGTGGGCCTGTTGCGGTGGGAGAAGGAACGGGTTCACTTGACCAGATGAAGGGGGTGCTTGACCGGGAGGGACCACCGGAGGCGTCGGAGGCTTCGTAGGCACAAACAGTTTCATTGCTGCACGAGGCTCAGTCATTGGCACAGACCCTCGCTCTCTTGCACCCACCGAGCTGTGAAAAGGCCCATACCAGGAACACTTGCTACACCGCACGGCGGATTGAGACTGATGATTTGGAGCATACGTGGCCGTATCGTACCTGGACTGCGGCCAAGACCTTGCGGAAGGGGCTCTCCTCTTCTCGTGGCGCCGGCTGGGCACCCTGTCTTGCTGATGGTTCAGCCATCCTGTGGACCCGAGCTCGACGTCGAGAATGGTGGTAGACGTAACTTGGCAAAAGACGAACGTTTGCGCGCGGCCCGCGACGCACCGCCTGCTGAGTGATCGACAAACTCCCACGCTGGCGGTCAGATGGCACCGTCGACCTCGATGAGCTCGACCATCGGCGAGCCATTTCAGCTGTTTCTCGGCAGCACGCTCTCGCAGAGAATCCACCACCGCGACGCCATATTCTGTACCTACAACTGCTACTTTCCTGGTCATGCCACGGTGACTGCACAGGGCGACGGCATCCACATCTGGGATGTGAGTCAAGTCGTCTTGAGCCTGACGGCTAGATCTGATGCACTCAAGTGCAGCTGCAGGGCCTCCACGCAGTAGCTTCATATTCTGTCGGCGAGCATGTCTCCTTCAAGGCCCCCGCCTTGACTCTGTGTATCACAGAGAGCGGGAAAAAGTCGGTTACGAGCTACGCCGTCCTAGACAATGCCCCAGGCATCCCGAAAGTCCACCGTGGGCGTACTATCTGGATCATACAACAAAACCTTTCCGGTTCGGGAGTCGCAGCAAGTGAGAAGACCACCATAGTTGTACGCTCTTCCCGTATTCGTGACCCAGTTGACTTTCTCCGACGCCATCCCAGGTCGATTACCCGCCAAGTCGGATATGTAGTACAGGTCACGCTGCGGTGCCGCTATTGCTCGTTTCACAAAATGGAAGCCTCTCGCTTGCGAACGCACAAGTGGACATAAAGAGCCAGCTGGATTGGCCCGGGGAACGTGAACATCTGGAGACCTTTGTCTTCCCTCGCGATTCCTGCAGTTTCATCCAGGATGACACAAAGTTATGGAGCAGTGTCGCTGTTACTTGCTGTCAGACTTATATGACATTGCACGTGCAACTTGTGCTGTTAGGAGAAGAAATAATTTCAGCTGGAACCTGTGAGATGCCGATCGCAAGCTCAGTTGGTGATGCCAACATCGTCATTCCGGGTTTAACGTGTAGCCCATCTGGAATTCTGAGCTTTATTGGTATGTCTTCCGTCTTCGTCTATGCATGAAATGTCGATATATCGCGTTGCAGGCTCGCGTGGAATATGGGTAACATATCAACTCGCATCCCTGAATTCGTCACTGGTTTTCACCCCCATCTCTGAACGTCTTCACCTTCAGCGGTTTGCTACCTTCAGGTATAAAAAGCCGGCAGTAGGAGACGGACTTTCTGTTGTTTCTTTGGGCACCTCTCTCGTCCTTCTTGCCGCACTGGTGAGAAAAACTCAAGATCTATCCCTTCAAATATGGGACCTATCCTACGGAGTCCTTCTAATGGCACAATCAATGCCCCTACCTCCAGTGCTTCCTGCGGCACGTATATGCCTCACTGCCGCTGATGACGGACAAGTATTGATGGCCGTCTGTCCTACACAACCTCCGGACAGAAGTGCCGAGCCTACGCGTTCTTCAATACACATTGTACCTGTGGACGCTCGTCTCAAGTCGAGTCTTGCTTCTGCACTCGGAAAAGCGTCTTTGGCAGCTGAGTGGTTGATTCCCGACGTGTCGAACAACCAGAGACTCGAAGAGGACGATACATCAGCTCAGATTGTTCCCATTATTCAAGATTTTTTAAAGAAGAAGAATGCGCAACAGGCGGAGCAAGCCTTCTTAAAGTGGGTGGGCTCGCATAGCGTACGGTCCTCGTTCTTTTGTGTGATTTCAGAGACTGATGGTAGGAGAAGTCGAGGGAGGCTGCCCTCGGGCATCAATCCGTCAAGAAAATCTTCAACGTCATCTTACCTGAACAGTCATCAACCAGTTATCCGTATACTCCCCGCATAACTCGCTGTCTCCTCGAAAATGCCGTCGTGAGCACTGTCATGGTCAACGGTCGGCTCATCACAGCGCTGCGTCAGCGAGGTGACTGGGTAAGAATTCTGCTACGATACAGCCGAACTTTTTTTGTAGTCCTTACGTGTCAATTAGGAAAACGTGATGCTTGCTCTGACGACCGTTATGGATGTCTCCGAGGACGAACTGATGGCCTCGGCCAAATTCCTCATTGATAAACAACGCGAGAACGAAAACGCGATGGAAGTCGACGCATCGGAAGGCTACGTGCCTCCTCTTTGGTCGTATATCTTCGCCTGCGTGTCATATCCATTCACGGCGGCCTCAATGCGCCTGGCAATCCGGAAACACATTCCCGACGCTCAGGATTTGGTCCCGATACTGGGGATACTGGAGAACTGGATACAGGGAGGGACCGAACACGAGATGGAAGCGCTACTCAAGTCACTGTCCACAGACACGGCGACGGCCTCCGGCGGCGCTGACTCGCCGCCGTACCCCAAGGTATCCGTGGTTTCCAGTCGCGCTTGCCTTTTTCTTTTTTTCCCCATGTCGCGTCGTGTTCACGCATCGACAGGTCATCCTGTTCCTTCAAATCCTGCTCGACGCATCGTTTGTCGCTCTTCTCCAATACCAGCCTTCGTACGACGTGCTCCGTCGAATTCTCTCTTATATAGAACCGGAGATCACTCTCATGGACAGTTTGGAGCCGCTCCGTGGGCTGCTGGAACCTTTTGTGAAGGCGCAGTCGTTGAAGGAAAAGATGGGGGCTTCAAAGGAGAGCCCAGCAGAATGGAGAAAACGGAAGAAGCAGCTTGAACAGCAGGACGGCCTGAGTGTCGGTTTGTACAGGTTAGAAGAACTCGTGATCTGAGTAGTATTTTAGGAGCAGACATGTTCACCGGCCGAGCCAGTCATGACCAAGAAGTTGTTGCGATGGGTGGACACTCACGCTGTCGCTTTGATCATCCGAAGCATGTTGTCTGCACGAAAAGAACCGTTGGCGATCGTGTGGGATACGAGACAAGTATTCGTGCATACACGCTGAACTGTAAGTATGTACATTCGGTTGGAGGAACAGGCACATGGACAATCCACTTCATACAGTCATGTAAGTTATTTCTTAGATATATCGGATCACGAGACATCAGCGAAAGCACAGCGAAGGTGCCTAGGCACGAAAAGAGTTTACGGACGCACTATGACGGAAACAGCTACATCGAAAGACTGGCTCAAGCGAGACCCGGAAGAGGATACGGGTTTTTCATGAGGCGCCGGAACTTCGAATCCTGAAGACCTTGTACGATCTTTGAGAGAAAGCCGTGTAAGTTTCCTTTAATCGTAGCTTCATGAAGCGCCAGCGGGTCCCCATTATAGGTATTAAAGAAAGCTTTGTAAGCCCTCTTCAGCTGCCGCCTCTCGGAAGCGTCTCTGCAATTGATAAAACCATAGTCCACCATGACCGAGGGAATTATCCTGGGCTCTTCACCGGCAGAATCTTCCTGCACGACAAGCTGTTTGAGGTTCCACACTGATTTGTTCATATATGCAGGTCCGCAAAGAAGATCACGGAGTTGATCGTTGTCGTTTACTTGTAGGCTCTTGGATTGCAAGAGGCCAAGCAAGCGACGATTTTGGTGTGCGTCGCAGAACTCTTTGAAGGTGCACATGGCAATTAATCGTTGGTACTGAACACCTAACACATTTTCCTCTTTTTCAGATGCGCACGATGCGAATCCGAATGTGATCCAAATGTCGAGGTTTAGGGAGGGAGTCGCCTGGGTTAACAGAAGGGTATACAACGAAAAGCATTCTTGTTCTTCGTTTGGTTTGCGTGCAATGGCAGCTTTGACCTCTTCGGGTGAATACCTTTCGTTTCCTCCGATGAATCTCCAAGCGTGCAGCCGCATAGAATCGATCTTTTCCTCCAGTTCTTTGGCGGAGAGACGCCGGCCGGCCTGGGCAACGATGTGTTGGTTCTGCAAGAACCAGGGAAAGTAGGCACCCCTTGCACGCTCTGGGAGATTGTAGAACGCGGCCTTTATTTCATCCACCAACACCCCACGAACGCGCCAATCATGGATGATCGCGGGTGATATCTCCATGACTTTGATAAGGCCTATCTGTGCATCAGGAAAAGATCGCATTGATGCTGGGGTTGGCAACACACCGACATATAAGCCGAACAACTTGAATTTTTCTTGGGGAGTGACTGCGCGATTGAATCCATAATCCTCGCAGGTCTGGGGATGCTCGGGAAGCAGATCCTTATAGACAGCACGTGCTAGGTACTCTGCGGTATTGATCATGGGTCGATCGCGGGGTTCACAACTGGGTTTATGGCTAGCCCAGTCGCGCCTCTGGCAAGCGGTTGAGCAATAGTAGACGCTTTTGCAGCGAGAACAACGCTTCAAGCTGGCGTCATCTGGGCAGTCATTGCACGTGCGACATGTCCTGACCATGGCAGCCCAAGAGCCGCTCGGAGCAGCTAGGATGGTGCGGGTGCAAGATATATTTCCGTTTCGACTCTATAAGTACTATCGGAGCTACAAAGTATGTGACTCAGGGGGCTTGTCCAGTATCGTCAATGATCCCGTCGACGCGTCTGGTATCAACCTGCAGCCTTACTGTCACCCTCTGGGGGCTACAGGAAGTTTGGATCCTGCCGTGGTCGTTATTCTTGAAGTTCATGGTCACTAGAATTGTTGGGATGACACTTTCAGCTTCTGGAGATCCGAAATTACTAGTACGCTTACTACGCATGATAGACCACGGGCCGCATTCGATTCATTCCAAACAACCACGGCCTGTCGTGCTGGTGTCTGGACTCCGGTGAGATAACTATTACATGAAAAATGTATGCGTTGATGCTTTGTGGTCGTGTTCCCGGTGCCTTCAAGTCAACGGTCGACCAATTGTGTAGCAGTGTGTCGAAGCGTCCCAGGTTGGAGGATCCAACTATCTTTTACGTCTCTTACACGATACACCCTTTATATTGACTTCACCTAACCTGCTAGGCATCCTTTTCGGTAGCCCGGGCATGCAAAAGTTCACATCCAATTACAAGACCGCCCCCGCGCTATTCGTGCATTCGCGTCATCTTTGCCAGACTGCGCGGCTCGCCTCCTCTATGCCATCCTCCATGACATCGTGGGCTTCTGCCTCTCTCCAACGCTCGTGCAGCAGTGCCTCGGCCTCTGCATCTCTACGGAAATGTCCTTCATGATCATCCTCAAACACTGTCATAGGGGTATCAGAGAGAGAAAGAAATAACCAACGTCAAGGTATCAGCGCTTACAGAATGCCAGCTCCTCGAGTGTCCGGCCTGACGTCTCTGGAAACATGACATAGATGAACGCGACCTCAAAGACCATCCAAACACAGTAGCTAAATCAAAATTTCAGTGCCCGCGCGTCGTAGGAAACGGGCGTTTCCTATCGGAGGACAGCTCACATGAGATAATATTTCCAGCCTGTCATGTCCCCATCCCTTTGATCAGGGTCACGAACTAGCCAATAGAACGCAGAACGTACCTGCAGCATGGATTCCTATAGGATCCACGAATTGACCAACAAACCCCGTGCTGCGGTTCCACCACTGGAAGATGGTAATGCCCCTCACTCGAATGTGGAACGGGAAAAGCTCCACCAAGAAAGCTGTCCGTTCCTGAGAAACAAGTTCATAGCGACGCTAAAGTTATAACCTCACTGTATGTCAGGGAAGTAAACCCCAGGTTGTACGCCGGGCTGTATAAGAAGATGAGGCTAACAAACACGCAGTGAGAACGCAAACGTCGCTCTTCGATGAACGACAATCCTTACACAAGCGCTATCTGAGCGGAGCCCAGATTGTGAGTCAGCGCATAGTCCGCACTAGCTGTAGTCCAAGCAACCAGGATGACCAAAAGGGAAATTGAACATGCCTGAGGAAAGCTTAGCACAGCGGTACAGAAGTAGCCCCAGATTAATTATTTACCAAAAACATCCTCCGTCGGGGGTATCGGGGGGCGATAAGTGCAAGGAATGTAGCATTCGCAAGATTCCAGCCAGCATTGGCAAAGTTGATGATGTTCTTCATCCGATTATCGCGAATCCCGATGTTGTCTAGGATTGGTGAAAGAAAGTATCTGAGACACGGTCAGTGGGTTATCCGGTGGTGGGACTACCACTTAGTAGGGTGGCTCACGTTATCAGCCCATATCCGCTCCAGTTGGTGAATACGGCAAGGAAGGATGCGATGATGACACGTCGTCGCATCCCTCTCGTCGAAAACACCTCCATCCAGCCCATTCGCGCGTTCTTCATTTCTTCTGTCAGCGTCTGCTCGATCTGGGTGTATTCCGCTTTGACGAATTCGGAGTCTTCGTCACCTTCTGCATGGTATTTCACTAAAATGGCGTGTGCTTCTCCCCCTCTACCCTTTGAGATGAGCCAACGGGGAGATTCGGGGAGAAACCAAATGAAGATGAATTGAAGTAGACTAGGCACCGCTTGGAAGAGAGACGGGATTCTCCATCCCCAGTTGTTCATCATGGCAAATGTGCCAAGGGTCACTCCAGCGGCACTTACAGAACCTAAGAGGAGTCGGTTCCGTTCCGACCCATAACGAATCACAAACCCGACTCACCGACCATGTAACTAGCATTGAAAAGGGAAGTCATGATTGCGCGTTCCTTGGGGTGTGATAGTTCTTCACATAGCTTCCTGATTAGCAGATAGGCCACTCAAAAGAGATCCAACTTACCTCCAATCAAAGAGGATGCGGCTACGATGGAGAAGACGATGCCGGATCCCAAGATGAAGCGAGCGATGCTGAACATCGCAGCTAATGACTCGAGGTGTAACATGACCTGGCATTCCAAAGATCAACAGTCACCTACCATTCAATGCAGCGCCTTGTAGGACAGCCCCGATCATCATGAGTATGCTCCCGATGAGTATTGAAGATCGCCTCCCGAAATCATCAACAAGGGAAGGGACGAACGGAACGGCAGCGATGCAACCCAGCGAATACATGGCAGACATGAAGCCCAGCAAACTAGGATGAGGATGGTGAAAATCTGCGATCCATGTTAGTCGCTTTCTCCTGACATCAGCTGGAGAACCGGTTCACATTCAAGCCACGAGGGTACGGCTTGTAGACCGTTTAACATAGTCCCATCGAAGCTTCTGCGTGTCAACGATGGATCATGAATACAGTACGTATAAACACTTACCCGCTGGTAACCTCTACGCCCAGACAGGTTGGAAGCATGAGGAAATACAACAGTCGAAGGTTGGGTTTCTTGTACCATGGCACTTTGTCTTGCTGGGCAAGCCGGGAAACGATCGCATCATTACTCGCTACCCGAGAATAGCTTTCAAGTCCACCACTCCGCGAGGCCATGGAAATACGGAGACTGAAGGAACTCGGTGTACCTATTTCGTTGTGGACTTCCACGAAATCTCGGCGCGATGTTCCAATGTTCGATGTCAGGCGAGTCTCGATGTGCCTAGGTTCCTGCTCCAGTAAGAGAGTTGCTGGGCGTAATCCTAAATGATCTCGAGCTCCCAGTGAGTCGATCAAACAGCGTGCGAGCGAACATATACATACGTACATGTCGGTGCGAATTTAGCTTGTCTGGGACATCCTGTATACGGTGTACGTTCCGAGTCCAGCGAATGGGCGCCTGGACGTGGAAACAGCCTCCTTATCTACTGGTTTGCAGCTAAATTGGGCAGAGGCTTATCACGCTGACACGGGCCCAGCACAACCCACATTGGTATCAATGACCCCTGCAGCGCCTTGCAGTCCCATTTGGCTCTTGACCGGCTTAATGCTCCTGGCAGGCTCATATATAAAAAACAGAGTCATCCCAGTACTCGCGTTGAACGCTGTCGACTCGACAACCTGGCGTCTACCACTTACACTAGTTATTATGATCCGACCCCAAACCGAAATGCCACCGCACCACCACCAGACAGTAAACAGTGGGAGAGCCTAGACGAGAAGGAACCCGACGATGATACATACGTTAGTGCGGTACTCGACAAAGTTACATGAGGCTTATCTCACTCTTTCGGTAACTCCCGCACAACAGACCTGCTCTACACTGCCACACTAGGCCGCGGTGGCATAGCGGCCCGCGGCCCGAGGAATCCCGCACTCATAGTACTTGACATCTCTGGCACGGCCCCAATGTGTACTCAATCAGAGCGCCAATGACGACCGTCTTTCCGTTGCACCTTTACCCGACATCCATAGAACATGCGAGTACACGTCACGGAAAACCATATCAACAATGTTTGCTTTCGAGTATGTTCTGTTCTTGTCGGTTGAAACGTTGAGGTCTGAAGGCGACACAAAGATTAGAGTGAGACGGGGACGAGGTGGCACGTAGTAGTAGCGTACAGTATGTTCCTACGGTTACATCCTACGGCTCAACATTCATTTCCGCGTTCCCTGGATCAACAAGCCATCGCCAATGTCAACAGTTTCTCAAAGTCGGGGGTTCCGAAACCAGTTACTGCATCGAAGGATGTCGGGTCAGTTTCGGTCTCAGTCGCATCCCGGTGCCGGCTCAACCCCTCAAAAGTAACCACCGGCGTGCCAGGATAGAGTTTGATCTGAAACGAAGCGAGGACCTACCAGGATCCCAACCGACGGTGGCATTAAACCCCTCCGTGCCGCATCCCGGGTTATTACCCACCGTGATATCGTTCAATCCAGCATAACCGATCTCGTACAACCACGGGTTCAGAAAGCCCAAAGAAGGTTTTCCCGCACTGATCCGTGCATCATTGATCATAGAAATAAACGAAGCAAATGTGGGAGCGGAGGCCGACGTGCCATAGGCGTAGCCTATTTGGCCCTGGTAGATAACTTCAAAGTTTCTGGCCTGCGCGGAGACATCAGGAATCCCCTGTGCGAGGAGGTTAGTGGGCAAGTCGAGAACAAATACCCCCGACTCACGCGGCCATAGCTTAAGTAGTGTTTGTTAGTTTCGGTCGTGTTAAGAGGTGAGAAGCGCTCACGGGTTGTACAGGCCCTCGTATGTGTTAGGAGGAAGGTTCTTCACATACTTGCTTACCACCGATTCCTGGTAAGCGGGCCGAGAGAACTAGCAACGAGAGTCAATCAGTCAGGTCGCAAATGCCTTTTTGGAGAAAACCAACGTAATTACTGAAGCCCCCACCAGAGAAGTTGGTGGCAGTTTCAGGGATGTGATTAGTACCACCGACGGAGGTTACGCTGAGTGCAGCCGAACCCATCAGAACGTCGTGCACACCGCTTGGGGGCACACTCACTATGGGCAAGACGCAGGGAATTCGGGGATGAACCTAGTCTTGTTGGAACCATCGTTGGTGAAGCATTGTTGAGTCGCAGGGTTTGGGTCACCATCCCCGACACCCCAGTCGCCGGATCCAAACACGAGAGTGACGCCGCGGGCACCAAGAGCGGCAAAACCAGCACAGACACGGTAGGCATACGCACGTGGAACTGCCTGTGGTCAGGGTATGCTAACCAAGCAATAAAAGAAGGTACCTGTCTGCTCGTTGTCAGCATAACTGGTGGTGATTGTCTGAGGAAGGTATTCTTGAGACAGCATATAGTCCAACCACTGTAACCGATCACCCAACTCGGGTGAGCTGTAGTGACGAGAAAGGAGAGAAACAAACCGGAAGGTATGGTTCGTTGGTATCATTCGGAGAGAACGCATCAGGGATGAAAGGGGGTAAACCACCGGTCGAGTACAAGATCGCGGCAGTCGGGTAGGTCAGTCCATAGGCAAATTGAGTATCCAAGTTGGCCTCCAGCCCGGCGGCTGCGTAGCTCTGGTTGTTCAAGCCGCCTGAGATGTTGTCAGTGAGCCAATCGATGCTGAGTATATGATTTATTGCTACCATTTATGGACACTAAGGTATAGTTGGACCCATATGCTGCGGGGTTCTCCAGCTGGAAAAATTGTTGAAGATCCTTGTTGTTGGCGTACTCGGCAAGGTAGGAGGCGACGGCGATCTTGTTACCGTTGGTGGCGGAGGTGTTGTATCCAACAGCGTTGTAAAGCTGTCTAAGACACGCGATCGTGATCTGTGGCAGAATTGACCGATTTGTTAGTCAGGCCCAGACTCTGAACCACACTGCCGTACCGTGCTGTTGCAGCTGGCATTCACTTGGTTTCCAGCCGGCCCGAGAATCGCGCCGCTGGAGGGGATTCGCGTACCATATGTCAGCTCCAGCCAATTCAAGCTACTAAGTGGCTTGAGGCGCGCGAACATGGTTGTCGGCTGAATCAGTTCGACATGTTCGTGCAAGTTCTCTGGAAGACTGTAGCTGGTCGTCCTGATGATGCTCTCCCCGCTGTCTGAGTGAGCGTAGACGTGAAACTTCTGCGTTCGCTCGTCTTGGCACATTACTACATAGAGAAAGACACCATCCTTACCGTGTCCAGCATTTCCTCGGCAACTGAAACTGGTACGCGGACAGTGACCCAGTCTTGGGCCGACGATCGGTAGAGGTGCTCCTCCTCGATACCGTAAGAAGATAGCCATTCACTGACGGCGTCGAGCGATTCTGGATGAGGTGCCATCAGCGCCTCGGTCTCCTCCTTGGACAAGTACGCCCCATAGCGCTCGTGCCTTGGGCTGCTCACTTGCCAGAGGTGGTTTTCGAGAGCGGGGAAATATGGCTGTGGGAGCGCAATCCTGAGTTCCAACGGATGGTCGGCAGGTGCAAGGCCGTGTCTATTCCATCTGAGAGGAGGGTCTTGGACACTCTCCTTGATCTTGTGTGGGATGCCCCCATACAGACGGGCCCTTGCGAGGGCAGCAGCAAATGAGAGGGAAAGGAGAGAGAATCGCATCGAGGTCCCAGTGTGATGCAGCAAGCAAATTATACGGCAGAGTATCCTCATGTGCCTACTAATCAAGCGGCTCAAATGAACGCTTGACTGAGGCTCGAATTGCCATCTGATTGGTGGGGAGTGGTCAGTACCTGACTATGTAAGGTCTAATTGGAGTTTATGAAGACTCGGCTAAGTGGTTTTTGATTCGGCTCATAGCCGATGGTCTGAGTTGAACATTTGAGCTATCACACGGGTATCCGTAAGCGACCAATTCTCGCACGGCTAACCCCCGCCTAGGTAAGTCCGC
>JBBPTA010000289.1:0-19388 GCA_038093915.1 Boletellus aff. emodensis
TCGGCGAGGGAGGGGGAGTAGACCTTTTTATGGGTCTTCGGGTCCACTTTGACGGTCATCCTGGTAGTGGTGAGCCAGGCGATTGAGGCGGGGACTACGTCTTTGTGGTCGAATGCCTTTGTGAAGGCGGCGACAAAATTGGGCCAGGTGCCCAGGGAGATGGTGGCGGCGCTAAGCGCTTTTGCGCGGAACGTTGCTGCCCAGGTTGCAGTGGGTCCTTTGGTCATGTAGGACAGAGCGAAGGCGATTCGCTTGTCGTCGATGTTGTAGATGTCACAATTTACCATCAGGTAAAATTGTACTGTGTGAAACCATGTCTTGGCTCGGTCGGGGGATCTGTCGTATGCGTCGGGGACTCCAATGCGTAGTTCTATGGGTTTTATCGAGGGTAGGGGTGCGGCAATGGGGGCGGGGGCGGGTGCAGAAGGGAGGGCAGAGGTGGAGGGGGCGGCGGGCATTCTGAAGGTAGTGCGGGGGGTAGGGAAAATGGGGGAGGAGACGACGGTGGGAGGCGATGGGGGAGTGGGGGCGCGAGGGAGAACGAGCTCAGCAGATAACTGGTGAGTGAGATCGAGGGCGGCTTCCTGCTCTTCTAGAGTGGGAAGTTCTTCGTCGGAGTCAGAAGAGGGTTGGGATTCCTCTTCGGGTTCGGAGTCAATGGGATCGGGGGTGGATCTCCACCAACGGGGGCTTTCCTGTGGGTTGCTAATGGTGGTGGTTCACAGCGATGGTGACAGTGGGTGAGAAGCTAGACTTTTGTTACGCTTGGCCTGGGTAGGGACGAGCGTAGACCTAGCGGGACAATGGTCGCTCCTAGACGAGCGCGAAGGACGTTATCCTAAGGGTCTTCCTTAGGAGGTGAGGACGAAGGCGGCCGAGGGTCTTCCTACGGCGACAAGGTGACTGCCGGGCTAGCGGTGCTAGTCGGTGGACAAAGGAACTGCCGGGCTAGCTGTGCTAGTCGGTGGACGAAGGGCTCAAGGCTGGGGAGCGAGGAGCGAACAAGGTAGTTTGCCAGGTAAGTCTAGCTTGGGGTACATGGCTAGACGACTGGGGTTTATATACCTGTCTGTGATGCGCACAGACCAGCTACCATATAAAGAGAACAAAGGAAAAGAAGATAAGAAGTCCGAGTTGGATCGGACGACGGCATAAGCCAGAATGACCAACGGGTCGAAAGGGGTAAAGGAAGTCCGAGATGGATCGGACTGTGAGTAAAGGGGAATGACAAAGGATCCGATGGGTCGGATCGTAAAGTAAGCGTTAATGACAAGTGATCCGCTAAACCGGATCGGGAGAGAACGGTAAGGCAAGGAAAAGAAAAGGGGCGAATCGTAACAATGGGTATAGACATCCCACAAGTATCCGAGCAGGGAGACGGGGGCGATGGCGTGGTCGAGGGTGGTGACGAGGCAGGAGTCAAGCAAGGCGATATCAAGCAGGGAGTCGGTGACAGGGGACGGGGTGTAAACAGTCTGTCTGTTCATGACGAAGGGGAGTGCAGTGGTGGGGATCAAGGAGGCGTCCATGGTAGCAGTGGTGGTGGTGGTTGAGGTCAAAGGGAGTTAAAGGCAGAAGACAGAAGGATGACCCTTCTTATACTCGAGGAGAGCGGTCTTTGAATGTTTTAAATTCTGTTCTGGCTCCCAAGAATCTTCTTCGGGGGTATAACCCTTCCACTGGACCAGGAATTGCCAGTTGCCCAAGGGTCTGCAGTGATGTAAGAGACGTTCTACTTCGTATTCTTCTTCACCTGCAACAAGGTCCAGAGGTGGCTTTGGGAAGTTCTTCCCATGGATGTTGTTTTCTCAATAAGGTGATAGAAGGGAAGCGTGGAATATGTTGTGAATCTTCCAAGTTTTTGGAAGGCAGAGTTTGTATGTTATGGGGGATAGTACATCCGTGATAACGAACAGTCCTTCTCGCTTGGGAGCGAGCTTTGGGGAGGCGATGTGACATTTGAGATTTTTGGCTTCTAGCCAAACTTTGTCTCCTTTGTTGAACAGTTTGAAGCTCTTGGAGGAATGGGACTTCATCACTTGTTGGGTGAGGGTGTGGGCAGCAAGGGCTTCTTCACGGGCAGCAGTCAGAAGTTGAAGACGTGCTTCTACTGCGGGAATGGAGGTTGTGGAGATGACCATGGGAAGCGGTCGGGGTTCAAATCCCATCATAAGGAAGAATGGGGACTTCCTGGTGATGGAGTGAGGGTGGTGGTTGTGGGTGAATTCTGCATGGGAGATCATTTTGGACCATGAGGAAGGGTTCTCTTGGCAAAAGATCCGAAGGTACGTTTCAACCTCCTGGTTGACATGTTCTATTTCTCCATCAGACTGAGGATGGTAGGCAGTGGAAAAGGATAGAGAGTATCCAAGGAGGTTTCCAAGCTCCTTGGTGAAGGTGGATGTGAACTGGGGACTGTGATCGGAGATGATCTTGTCATACAATCCGAATCGGGTGTAGACCTTGTGGAGAAAGAGGGTGGCGATTCCTTCAGCAGTGACAGTTTGTTTGGTGGGGCAGAGAATTACCCCCTTAGTAAGCCCATGGTCGACCACAACCAGGAGGGCGTCAAAACCAACGGAGGCGGGGAGACCAGTGATGAGGTCACATGAGACCTGTTGAAAGGGGTGGGTGCAGCGGGACGGGATAGGGACCAGGGGGGGTGTCGTGGGGTGGGTGTTGACCTTGTTTTGCTGGCACGTGGTGCAGCCTTTGACATATTGTTGGACGAATTGGGCGAGGCCTGGCCACCAGAACTCGGCAGTGATGAGTTGGCATGTTTTCAAGTATCCAGGGTGGCTGGTGGAGGTGTGGTCATGTGACCAGGAGACAACAGTGTGACGGAGGTCAGAGTTGGGGGGAACGTAGACACATCCTTGGTAGGTAAGGACACTGGCATCATAATGCCAGTCGGAGAGGCAGGAGTGGAACTTGAGGGGTACTTCCCCATCAAGTGCACGGACAGCGTCAAGGACCAAAGGGTCCAAGGAGGAAGAAGCGGTGAGCTTCTGTGATAGTTCGGTGTCAATTAAATTGACAAACATGGACTGTGGGAGGAGGGTGGCATCGGTATTGTCGGAATCATTATCTGGGATAAGATCTGGGCGGTGGGAGAGGGCATCGGGGACAGAGAGGAGTTTGCCGGGAATGTGGATCATCTTGAGATCGAAGTCAGCAAGATCAAGAAGCCAATGGGCTTGGTGTTGGTTGAGCTTCTGGGGCTGATGGAAGTATGTCAGGTTCTTGTGATCTGTGAAGACCTGGACAGGGAAGGGAGATCCATGGAGATAGTGTCTCCAGGCCTTAAGTCCTCAGATGACTGTGAGGAGTTCTCGGTCATAGATATCGTAGTTCCTTTCAGTGGGGGAGAATGACTGTGATAGATAGGAGCAGGGATGCCAATCCCTGTTGGTGTCTGTCTGGAGGAGAACACCACCTGTGGCATGCTTGGAAGTGTCGGTGGCGATAGCAAAGGGGTGACTGTGGTTGGGGAGATGATGTTACGCAGGGCGTACCTCGAGGGATCGGGCTAAGGCTCGACAGCAGGACGCTCACGAAGAGGTACAACTCAGCCGAAGAGATCGAAGACTATACGTTCGAAGGAACGGCTTCAAGAGAGATCCGTTCAAGAGAACGGCCAGAGACTATACGCCAGAGGCGGATTGAGGGGCGAAGGACAAAGAGTTCCACTGCAGGTGGACAGAGGATGACTCAAGAATACGCTAGATTGCGCAGATCGAGAATGAGGAAAAATACAGGAGGGATGACCCTTATATACGACGGAATGCGCAGCATGGAATTGTATGGAAGGTCAAAGAAGAAAAGACAAAGTCCGGGTTGAATCGGACATTATGTAAGTAAGAATGACTCCCTTGGGTCGAAGATGAGTAAGGAGTCCGAGTTGGATCGGACGACGAGTAAATGCGTATGACTAAAGAGAGCAGACATATGTCATAGGTAAACCCGCGATGATGAAGAAATGTTTGTAATCGTAGTAAAGCATACCAAAGATGGGGGAGCGGCGAGGACAACAGATGGAAAGGAAAAAGACGTGAGAGTACAGAGAATAAATTGTAACACTTTTCCTTATTCTCGATCTGTGCAATTCAGCGTACTCTTGAGTCCTCCTAGTCCCAACCTCTCAGTCTGCTCTCAAGCGTGGTCCTAAAACCTAGTCCCTTAGTCCGCTCTTGAGCGTATAGTCTCTGAGCTGTTCTCTTGAACGAATAACCTTCATCCTCTTCGGCTGAGTTGTACCTCTTCGTGAGCATCCTGCTGTCGAGTCTTAGTCCGATCACTCGAGGTACGCTCTGTGTAACACCTGCTACCACTGTCCTCTCCCGGCTCTTCACATCAGAGCACACCCTCTCCGTGCCCTCACCCGTACCGTCGCCCCAGAACTCTGTATGCCTCAAAAGGCACTTCTCCTCGCCCTCCGGCCTTCGCTGACCGGTCCGTATCTCCGTCTACCAAATCTCTGGACCCCCACACCACATCATGATGGATTTTCCCCTGGAGCTGCGCTTGATTCCCACCCCACTGTCATAGAATTATTCACACCCAACCTCCCCAAACTATTAATCTACGACCCCATGTATCCTCGTCGAACCCTTATGGAAGCACTTGGGTTTATTCCAACCGAGAGTACTTGTCCAGTCAGACTTCCAGAGTTCACCACACTCTGCTTCCTCCTAAACGTTCAAGAAGCTATTGACGGCCCACCCCTATCCACGGATTTCCATATGCTGGGATGAGCCCTCCACTTCCTCAGAGACCACGACCACATGACCACCTCTCCCCACGGACCTGCATACAACAGTGCAGGCAAAGAAGTACCCATTGTCTTCACCATCAGAGAACCCCCTTACTGCACCGACACACCCTCTCCTGATCTCCCGGACTATGATGGCAACAATGAATTGGATGACAGCGGCTATGCCAACGTCACTGGTTCTCCCAGACCCTTTACTCATGATTTCTAAGTTTGGTAACTTTGAATGTACTGCGGGGGTAATGTTACGATTCACCCCTTTTCTTTCTTCGCACTTATCGTTATTCCTCGATCCGACTCACCAGATTGTTTGTCATTCACAACTACTTCATGATCCGACCCATCAGATCATTTGTCATTTCCAAACACTCACAGTCTGATCCATCTCAGACTTCTTTTACTCCTTTCAACCTATTGGTCATTCTGGCTTACACCTCCGTCCGATTCAACTTGGACTTCTTATCTTCTTTCCCTTTGTTATCCTTATACAGTAGCTGGTCTGTGTGCATCACAGATAGGTATATAAACCCCAGTCGTCTAGCCATGTACCCTAAGCTAGACTTACCTGGCAAACTACCTTGTTCACTCCTCGCTCCCAAAGCCTTGAGCTCCCTCGTCCACCGGCTAGCACTCCTAGACCGGCAGTATCTTCACCCACTGGCTAGTATCCCTAGACTGGAAGTATCCCTCATCCACTGGCTAGCATCCCTAGACCGGCAGAATCCTTACTGCCGTAGGAAGACCCTTGGCCGCCTTTGTCCTCGCCTCCTTAGGAAGACCCTAAGGATAACGACCTTCATGCTCATCTAGGAGCAACCATCATCCTGCTAGGTCTATGCTCGTCCCTACCTGGGCCAAGCATAACAGACGGGGGGAGAAGAGATGTGAGTCAAAAGAGGGGGAGGAGAAACAGGTGCGGAAGGGACAAAAGGTGGGGAAGAGGCGGGTAAAGGGATAGCTTCAATAGAGGACATATAATGGTTGCAGGCATCCATAGACAAGGAAAAATAAATGTGACGGAAGACAGGATAAATGAGGCTGGGTTCAAGTCACTCAACAAAGCAATGGAAACCATGTAAGTGGAGTATAGTAAGGACATGCTCGGGGGTGCAGTTGATAAGGAGACGGAGAGGGAGACCAAACGCAGCGGGTAGGTCCAAAGGGGTGGTACAGAAGTGGTAAGATTGAACTTGGGCTAAGTCAAGAAAAAGGTGTATGAGTTCCTGGGAGATCTCGTCCTCCTTGTAGAGAGGGTTGACCTTGATGGCATGGACTAGGGTCGGATTGGAGAGGATAGACAAGTAAAGGGTGTTAATGGCAGAGGCAGGAAGAAAACAGGGATAGACCCATCAAGTGTGAAGTGGAGACAAATTAGAAGAACAAGAGGCAGAAGAAGAAATAGAGGATGCGAGGGAGGACATGGTGGGATGGGTGATAGACGAAGGAAAAGTGTCTAAGGAATTATTGTAAGCCATGGGTCCTTTTATAAGAAGAAAGGATGGTCCGTGCATGACAGAGATTGCTCTCAGGTTCCCACGTGTTTTCTGACGCTGAGTAACCCTTCCATGCGGTCAGGTACCGATAGCGGCCAGGGGATCCCTTGTGTGAGAGGATGCCATCAACTTCATACTCCTCTTCACCTTTGATGATGTCAGGAGGTGGTGTCAAGAATGATGGACCGCATGCTTCGGTGGCATGGTGTGGCGATAGAAGAGTGGCATGGAAGACATCATGAATCTTCCATGATGGTGGGAGATGGAGGTGGTAGGAGAGTGGGGAGAGAACCTGTGAAATCTCGAAGGGTCCCAGGCATTTGGGTGTGAGTTTCCTAGAGGGGTAAGGAATGTGGAGATTGGTGGCTTCAAGCCAAACCTTATCCCCAACCTTCCATGGGGAAAATCAGTGAGTTACGTGTTGGGACATAAGACGGTGTGCTGATTCATGGGTGGCGAGGGCTTTCTGTCTAGATTCTTCCAGGTGGGAAAGGCGTGAGGTGAGGGTGGGGATGAAGGTCTTTCTGAGTGGGGGGTAGGCACAAGGTTCATAGCCAAGCATAAGGGAGAATGGGGACACTTTAGTGGATGAATGTGGGGAGGAGTTATGATGAAACTCAGTGCTGGTGATGAAGGATGACCATGCATCAGGTTGATTCATGCAGAAGATCCGGAGATAGGTTTTGACCTCTTGGTTGACCTGTTCAGTCTGTCTGTCTGTTTGGGGGTGGTAGGCAGTGGACAGGTGGACATCATAATGGAGGAGGCAGGCAAGCTCCCGAGTGAATGCTGAGGTGAATTGTGGACCTCTGTCAGAGATGATCGAGTCGTGAAGTCTGAATCGTTTGAATACGTGGTTGAAAAAGAGCAGTGCAACTTCTACAGTGTCAATGGTTTTGGTGCAAGGTATGAGAATTACCCCCTTTGTAAGGCCGTGGTCAACCATGACCAGCAGAGAATTGAAGCCCGAGGAAGGTGGAAGATCAGTGATGAGATCCATTGAAAGCTAGTGAAAGGGGAGAGACGTGGAAGAAGGGATTGGAGTGAGGGGAGGTGTGGTGGGGTGTGTGTTCACCTTGGACTGTTGACAAAGGGCATAGCCAGCAATGAAACTCTTAATGAAGATGCCCAGGCCTGGCCACCAGAAGTCGTGCTCGACAAGAGCCTTAGTGCGGAAAAAGCCCATGTGACTGGTGGTGGGAGAGTCATGGAGGGTGTGTAGGAGGGAGGAATGGGATGAGGAAGGGACATACATACATCTCTTTGTGAAAGTAGAGATGGCCATTGTCGAATGACCAATCCTGTAGGTGTCAAGTCCAGTTCTTCTCTGCTCTGCTCTGGTCGGTCGGAGGTGCGAAGGGTGACTGGACGAAGGGGCGGAGTCGTTGGAGGTGGATGGACTTTGGCTTCAGTGATGCAGGTGGCACACTGCACCCTTGCACAAAGTATGTCCTAAGTATTTTGGAGGATGGTGATGACAATCAGAACGGAATCCGATAGAGCAAACAGAGAAGTGACTTAGGTGTGATATACAAACTAAGGTTACAAACGGAGGGTACAGAGTTTATATATGAAGGTCCGGAGTTGGATTAGTAACGGAGATTGGTAAGTAAGAGGACTAAGCAAAGGAACTGCGGAGCTGTGCTCCAGATACAAGAGAAGCCGGAGCTGTGCGCGCGTAGGGAACACAGCTTCGGAGGAAGTCTAAGAGCAGAACTAAGATGAAAGGGGAAAGAGGAGACGGAGTTACCATAAATGGAATAAGGATGTACAAAAGAGGAAACGGAGATATGTCCAATATGTATGAGGTGCATCTGTGATAAGATCACACTGGAGTCCTTGACTGGAGATGGTCCAGAGGACCAGAGTGGGAATGTGGGATATGACAGTAGGGAAGAGTGGGGGAAAAGTGGGGTGCCATCCTGAAGACCTTGGAGAGCACGGATAATGAGGGGATCTGAGGACAAGGAGGAACAAATGCTGTCGGAAAGGGCGAGGTTGAAGGTGTTAATGATCTGGGGGTTGGAGAGGATGGATGCGGAGGCATTGTTGGATGAAGTATCTATGGAGTCCTTCCGAGAGAGAGCATCTGCTGGGGCCATGTGAGTACCCAGGGTAACCTGCCAGATGAGATCAAAATCCTGTAAAAAGAGAGACCAATGGGCTTGACAACGGGAGAGTTTACAAGGGTCTTTGAGGTAGGAAAGATTTTTGTGATCAGTAAGGATGGTGGCCAGGTGAGAGGTTCCTTGGAGGTACTGACACCATTCTTGGAGAGCCAAGATGACGGCAAGGAGTTCCCTGTCATAAATGTCGTAGTTCCGCTCTGCAGGACTAAAGGTTTTGGAAAAGTAGGCACAGGGGTGAAAATCACCATTGGAATCTGTCTGGAGGAGGACTGCACCAGCGGCCAGGAGGGATGCGTTGGTCATAATGGAGAAGGGGTGAGAGACATCAGGGAAGGCAAGGACTGGGGATGATGAGAAATGGGATTTCAATTCATTGAAAGCATGTTCCTGGAGAGAGGTCCATTGTCATAATTCATCCTTCTGGGTAAGGAGGATAAGTAGGGCTACGAGATCGGAGAATCCGGGGATGAATTTGCAGTAGAAATTAGCAAATCCAAGGAAGGAACGAATCCCCTTAACTGAGGTGGGGGGTTTCCACTTGTCAATGGCCTTGAGCTTGGTGGGATCCATCTGGATACATCCTTGACCGATGGTGAGACCAAGGTACTCCATTTGTAGCACATCAAAGAAACACTTCAAGATCTTGAGAGAAAGACCACGTTTGCACGAACAAAGGAGGACCCATTTGGTACATTCGTGATGTAGTTTGAGATCGTCCTTAGTATGAATGCTTATATTGTCCATGTAAATCTTAAGCCAACGTTCCACAATCATGTCAGCAAAGGAGTAGTTCATGAAAGCCTGGAATGTGGGAGGAGCATTGCTGAAACCAAAGAACATAACTGTGGGTTCAAAAAGTCCAAGGGGGGTGATGAACGCAGCTTTCCATTGATCTTCTTCGCGGAGACATATGTTGTTGTATCCCCAACGGATGTCGAATTTAGTGAAGATGGTGGAATCCTTCATGTCGTCAATGAGTTCAGTTATAAGAGGAAGAGGATAGGCGTTCTGAATGGTATGGGAGTTGAGGTAACGGTAATCCTGACATGGATGAAGGATTCCATCCTTCTTGGGGATGAAGAAGAAAGGGGAGGCCTGAGGGGACTTTGACGGGGTGATGCGACCAGTTTTGAGATTTTCTTTGACAAAGATACAACAAGCTTCACGTTCAGTGGGGTTGAGTGGGTACATCTTGGTGATTTTGGGGACGAAAGACTCTTTGAGTTCGATGACATGATCATATGGACGATGAGGGGGAAGGACACTGAACATCTTTTCAGAAAAGATGTCAGCGAACTCCTTACACCAGGAAGGGACTTCTTGTTCCACAGGTTTCTCTTGTTGAGCAAGTTGAGTGGACAGTGTGATTTTGCCGATGTGTTGGGGGTAAGGGTCATCATCTCCCTCTGTCCAGGGCAGACTCTCACGAAGAGGTACCACAGTGTCCTGGAGGGAGAGGGTATTGGCAGCCCAATCAATGACTGGGTTACGAGCTTTGAGCTAAGTCATGCCAAGGATAATGCAGGGGGAGCCTAGAGAAGTAATGAGGAAGGTGATCTTATCTGTGAGGTTGGGGAAGAGTACATCTGCAGTGATGGTATATTTGATGGTGCCTTGGTGGTTCAGGGTTCCATCAACATTGTAAGTGGTGAGGGGTTGGGGAAGATGTCAGATGGCAGATCTGAGATGGGGTACGAGGGATGAGTTGATGAAGTTGTTTGTTGCTCCACAATCGACAAGGGCAGTGGTTTCGATGGTTTGGGATCCGGCTGCAAGGTGGACAGGGAGACACATGGTACGTTCATTGGAGAGTCCTATAATTACAGTGGAAATATCTAAGGAAGGAGACATTGGTTCAACTTCCTTTACTGAAAACCCGAAGGGGACTCGTCTTTAGAGCCGTCCTTGAAACAAAGCTTTAACGTTTGCAACACCTCTCCTTCATCCTTCCCCAAGGACCGGAGAGTCTAGATGTAAGTGTCGAGGGCAGAAGGCATAGGTTTGGGGGTAGGAGGAGTGACTGGTGGAACTGGAGTAGCGTTGGCAGTTTGCACATGTTGTGCATTCTGAAAGGGATTGGTTGAGGGTGTGGTACGAGGGGTCTGGCTGGTGAAGGTATGACATTGTTGGGCATTATGCCCCTTTTTTCAGCAGCACAGACATAGGCCTTCACGGAAGCAACAGGCCCGTTCAGTAGGAGTGAGCTTAGAGATGTGAACTGTGTCAATGTCCATGGTGTTGGGGTTGGGGGTCGAGGTGCAATTGGTGAACGAGGAGGGGGTGCGATGCCCTTTCTTGAGGGTGGTGATGCGTGCTTTCTGGGCATGGAACGTCTTGGCTTTATCAATCCAGTCCTTAACTGTAGTGGGAATGGTAGACATGGAGAGGATCATGATTGCTAAGGATTGGTCGAGACCGAGGGAAAACTGGACAATGAGAGTGGTCTGGTCGGTGATACCCACTTTGGCTGCGAGGTTTTGGAAGTCGGTGATGTACTTTTGGAAGCTGTCATCGTCCTTGGTGGTTTTCTGGACAAGACAGGTGAGCTCGTGGCAGGCAGTGGCTTTGGTGTCAAAGGGGTAAAATGTTGACTCAAAGTTTTTGGTGAATTTAGTGAAAGTTTTCTTGGAGGCGGCTATGCTGGTGTCGACCATGCGATCATACCACATTTCGGAGAAAGAGACCCTGCGTCCCTTGCTCATCTTGTTCAAGGTGGTCAGGATTTTAATGTCATCTGAGGTATAATACATAGGGTTGATGTTGAAGTAGCTGTTCATGGCTTTGATCCATCAAACCGCATTGGCAGGTTCTCCGGAGAAATCTGCAGGGAGGGCAGCTTTGAGTTTGGGCATAGTGGCTAGGAGGAGTGCTGGGGCTAGGGCTGGGGCTGGTGATGGGGCTGGGGCCAAGGCCAAGGCTAGGTTTGGCATGGAGACTGATGGAGGAGCCACAGTTGGTACCGGGGGGGTTGCTAATAGGTGAGTTGTTTGTGAGAGAAATGTCCTATGATGATGACAAGGGGTGGGGGGTAGTGGTTGCTCTGGGGCACTAGGGGATGAAGGTGCTGTGGCAGGGTTCTCCTCTTCAGAGGACTCAGGGACTAGGATACTCGGTATGGTGTCTGGGGTGGGTCCTGCTCCTAGATAGGAGGGACAATGGAGATTCTCGATCTTTTGTTACGCAGAGCATACCTCGAGAGATCAGACTAAGGCTCAATGGCAGGACACTCACGAAGAGGTACAACTCAGCCGAAGAGGACGAAGGCTATACGTTTGAAGGAATGGCGAAGGGACTATACGTTCAAGAGAACAGACGAAGACTATATGCTTGAGAGCGGATTGAGGGATAAAGGGCTAGGGACCATGCTTGAGAGCAGACTGAGGAGGACTCAAGAGTATGCTAGATTGTGCAGATCAAGAATGGGGAAATAGGTACAGGGAATGTGTCCTTATATATGATGGAATGCGCAGCAAGGAATCGTAGAGAAGGTGAGAGAACAATTGTAAGAATGATTACAAAGTCTGGGTTGAATCGGACAGCAGTAAGCAAGAATGACTCCCTTGGGCTGAAGGTCCAAGTTGGATTGGATGAAGAGAAGACGAGGATGACTAAAGGGAACAGATGTAGGTCTGAGGTAAGCCCACAACAATGAAGAAATGTTAGTAATTGTAGTAGAATATACCAAAGACTGGGGATCAGCGAGGACAACAAATGGAGAGGAAAAAGATATGAGAGTACGGGGAACAAATTGTAACAGAAGAACCTTTGTACCTCTTTCCAAGAACACTTACAATACCTTTCTTTTCTTGAATTCTCTTGTACTCCATGATAACCTCTTACCATATGTTCACCATTCACAGACAATTTTTCTGTACAATAAAGAGGAATCACACCGAATTCCCAATCCTCATCATTTTGAGGATTTATACTTCAAGGATTTCGAGAATTTTTCATATATGCCTCTTCCTTCTTGGTATCTGGTGAAATTACAGGAAGAAGAAAAATCTAGGAAACTTGCATTACTTTTACAAAGAAGCACATCCTCCTCCACCCTGCCACCTCCTTGTGTTCCCTCCTCTCCTCACCCTCACACTACCTCTCTTTCCTCTGTTACTCCTGCTGTTCTGGCATCTTCATTGCTGGGGGATCTGTGTCAAGTCTGGTTCTTCTCTGCTCTGCTCCAGTCAGTCGGAGGTATGAAGGGAGACTGGACGAAGGGGTGGAGTTATCAGAGGTGGATGGTCTTTGGCTTCGGCGATGCAGGTGGCATGCTGTGCCCTTGCGTGAAGTATGTCCTAAGTATTTCAGAGGACAGAGATGACGATCAGAATGGAATCCGATAGAGCAAACAGAGAAGTGACTTAGATGATATACGAACTGAGGTTACAAACGGAGGGTACAGAGTTTATATATGAAGGTCTGGAGTTGGATTAGCAATGGAGATTGGTAAGTAAGAGATCAGTAATCAGGAGGACTAAGCAAAGGAACTGTGGAGCTGTGCATGCATAGGGAACACAGCTTCGGAGGAAGTCTAAGGGTGGAACTAAGACAAAAGGAGAAAGAGGAGACAGAGTTACCATAAATGGAATAAGGATGTATGAAAGAGGAAATGGAGATATGTCTGATATGTACAAGGTGTGTCTGTGATAAGATTGCACTGGAGTCCTTGACTGGAGATGGTCCGGAGGACCAGAGTGGGAATGCAGGATATGACAGTATCCCCCCCTTAGGGCCTGAACCCTTGAAGGCCTAAGGTCAGAAGGAGACAATGCGGAGAGGGGATGAATGTGGAGTCCGAAAGCCCGGGGATGTCCGAGTGTCGAGGTATAAAGTCCGGTGTGGACCACTATCTGCTCTCTCACATCAACCACTACCATGTCTGAAGAACTCAATATCACCAAGATCAATACCTGGTCTGATGAGCAGCTTGTGGAGGATGTGGACGACGATGAGGAGGTGAGTGTGGCGAAGTACGCAGAGTGACGGAGGTGGGCGAAGGAGAGGAAGGAGGCGGAGTGACGAGCGTGTGAGGAGGCGGAGCACAAAGCACAAGAGGAGGCAGAGAGGAGAGCATGTGAGGCGGAGAGGAGAGCGTGTGAGGTGGAGAGGAGAGCGCGCGAGGTGGAGAGGAGAGTGTGCGAGGTGGAGAGGAGAGTGTGTGAGGCAGAGGAGAAGTGGAGGCTCGAGGAGCAGGACAGAAGGCAGGTGGAGGTGTTGCGAAAGCAACAAGAGGAAGAGTCGGTGCGAAAATGGGTGAGTGCCTCGGAGGTCGGAGTATGGACGGAGCTAATGGGAGTAGGTGGAGGAGGTACGGAAGCAGCAACAGCTGGCTCCTCTGGCTGATAAGGGAAAGAAAAGGGGGTCGGAACTGCCCCTGTGTGAGCGGTGTGAACAAAAGGAGGTCGACTGCCTGTACCCTGATAAGGGCAAAGTGACAGCATGCAAAGCCTGCAACGTCACAAAGACAGGGTGTGTACAGCCTGGTGTGGGACCACCAGAGAAAAGACGGAGACAGAGGAAGGCGGTGGAACCAGAGCCAGAGCTGGAACCAGAACCAGAGCCAGGACCACAGGTGGGGCTGAGTGGCATCCAGAGGACGGAGGGTGATCCTCTTGTCCAGGAGCTCTGAGGGGTGCGGAGGGTGCTTGGCTCCATTGACTGGTGCTTTCATGCACAGAACGAATTGCTCCGTCAGCTGGTGGAGCTGAAGGCAATGGAGTTGTATGGAGATGGGGAGACAGACAATGAGGAGAAAGAAGGGGAGGCAGAGGAGGTGGTGGAGGACCTGCCGGAGTTGGCAGTGGAGAGAAAGGAAGCAGGCAACATGGAAGTTGATGATGCGGAGGAGGACGCGGAGGGTGAGGAAGAGAGCGAGGGGGAAGCCGGAGGGGGGCTGGAGAAGTAGCGTGGTCACCCGCTCCACCCCTCATGTACTTAGTTGAAAGTTTGAAACAAGCATGATTCGGAGGGTCAGAGGGAGTTTGGAGTGAACAAAACAAGGGCAGACAAGGCGAAAAAGGATGCCCCATCCCCCCCTTAGGCCAACGTCCCAGCGTTGGAGAGAAGGGGAAAGTGAGGGAGGAGGACAGAGGGGGAATGGAGGACGGAGAGTCGACACAGACCCGGAGAGGGCCCGGAAGACAAGGGAAGGCGAGGAAGGTGGAGGCCCGACAGGACAGGCAACAGACTGTGAAGGAGATGACACCAGAGATGGGGAAAATGCACACAGGATGTCCAAAAGTGGACATGGCGGAACAGCCACTGTGATGGATGTGAGTGCTGTGGAGGGGTGGTGAGTTGGTCAGAAGTGACGGAGTACGGAGAAACCGTCGGATGTCATTGGAGACGACTGAGGGTGAACCCAAGGGTTCGACAGAAGACGCTAGCGATGCTGGCAGCCATAACACAAGTGCTCAGATAGGTAGGTCCAGTACCCAATCAATCAATGGATCACAGTGGGTGGACCAAGGCCCGAGGTCACAAGTGCCAGAGGGACCCAGCAGAGGTGACAAGCCGGAGTTGGGGAGTGAGTCGGAGGAGTGGGATCTGGTGCTCATCAGACAGAGAGTTGTGGAGTAGGGTCAGAAGGAAGAAATAGGAGTGTCAGAGGGAGACAGGAGGTCGGAGGGAGAGGGGACGGAACTGGAGGGAAAGGGACAGGACGTGTCTGAGGGGACGGAAACCGACTGACTGTGACGCAGAGTCAGGATGGGTAGAGGTAGAGGGAGTGAGGGGAGATGCACTAGGCATCATCCTCATCCTTGTCAACTGGGGAGCCGAGAGGTTTGGGGTCGGAGAGGTCGGAATCGAGGTTGGAGATGGGATCAGAGTCAGGGTCAGAGTCAGGGTTGGAGATGGCATCCTCCGAGGAGGCATCGTTGCTGATGATGGGGGAGTCCTCTTCATCATTGGAAATGATGGAGGCCAAAGAGTGGGAGGAGGTGGAGTCCGAGTCCGAAGACTTGGAGTCACACTTGGAGTGAAGGGAGGTGGAGGGAAGACCAGAGCCTTGTAAGGAGGGAGGAGGTTGGTCCAGAGAGGAGGACCCAGAGGTCCAAGAGTCGGAGTCGGGAGGCATAGGGGTAGGGGGTGTGAAGGCGGCGATGGAGGTATCGGAGGTGATGGAGGTGGATGAGGGTGGTGGTATGGAGGGTGTACCTTGGCACACGATCTCAGATTGATGCTCCCAATACCTGGCATCAATGGACTGTGCCAGATACTGGAGGTCCTGGAGACTGGTAGGCTTGCCTTGGTGGGAGATCTTGTCCTTGAGACGGTCTGGAAGACCACCATAGAACCGATGTCGGAGGGCGTTGTCACCGTAGCCTTCGAGTTGGCTTGCCAGCCAATTGAACTCTACAATGTACTTGTTGATGCGCTGACCGGAGGACATGGTCAGGTGCACGAGGTCATGTTCTGCATCTCCGACGGAGTCATATGGACCGAAGTTGTCATGGAGTTCTTGGACAAACTCGGAGTAGTCATCCATCCAGAATGGATGGGACAATGAGTGGGGGTCAGAGGCCAGGAGGTCAGGTTTGAACCATTCGAGCACAGAGCCTGAAAGGTAGGACTGTGCAAATGTCACTTTAGTGTGGTCGGAGCAGAAGGCCTGAGGTCGATCCTGGAACTGGAGTTCACACTGCATGAGGAAGGTGCAGAGTGCACGGGAGTCAGAGCTGTCAAACTGGTCAGGACGACGGACTCGGGTGTGGGAAGGAGTGGAAGGGGAGCTGCAGACAGGACTGGCTCTGGAGTGTGCCAGTGCATTGATGGCCTCGGCGAGAGCCAACATGGAGTCAGGGGGCAGCTCGGGGAGATGAGAGACAGAGGCAGAGGATGAAGTGAGTGGAACTGGCGGAGTGCCAGGCAGAGGGAGGACGGAACCACCACGTTGACTAGTGACAGGTGTCAGAGGTGCAGGGTCCAGAAAGACAGACCTGGGGCAGTGTCGAGTGAACGAAATGAATCATCCTTCCTCATCTGAATCTGAGGAGGCGTGGGATGCACCAAGGGAGAGGAGGGACTGGCAATGTCCGGAGATGGACTGGGTCTGCCTGTAGGGTCTGCGATGCGACATGAAAGCTGATCTGTCGCGCAAGTGTGAGTTCGTATATACTGTCAAGTCTGGTTCTTCTCTGCTCTGCTCCGGTCAGTCGGAGGTACGAAGGGAGACTGGACGAAGGGGTGGAGTTATCAGAGGCGGATGGACTTTGGCTTCAGCGATGCAGGTGGCATGCTGTGCCCTTGTGTGAAGTATGTCCTAAGTATTTCAGAGGACGGAGATGACGATCAGAATGGAATCCGATAGAGCAAACAGAGAAGTGACTTAGATGATATATGAACTGAGGTTACAAACGGAGGGTACAGAGTTTATATATGAAGGTCCGGAGTTGGATTAGCAATGGAGATTGGTAAGTAAGAGATCAGTAATCAGGAGGACTAAGCAAAGGAACTGTGGAGCTGTGCATGCATAGGGAACACAGCTTCGGAGGAAGTCTAAGGGCGGAACTAAGACAAAAGGAGAAAGAGGAGACGGAGTTACCATAAATGGAATGAGGATGTACAAAAGAGGAAACAGAGATATGTCTGATATGTACAAGGTGCGTCTGTGATAAGATCGCACTGGAGTCCTTGACTGGAGATGGTCCAGAGGACTGGAGTGGGAATGCAGGATATGACATCATGACTGCTTCTTAAAACACCCAGGAAAAGATGATTTGCACAATTGGTGACCTAACAAAAGGTGTGTCAGCATTGACTCTATGGAGAGCAGGTAATGGAGGAGCAGTAGTAAGAGTGGCAAGGGCTTGGTGTGGTAGCTGTGTAGGCATTGAGATTGTCTTCTGAGTATGACCAGATTGTCATATCCTGCATTCCCACTCCGGTCCTCCAGACCATCTCCAGTCAAGGACTCTGGTGCGATCTTATCACAGACACACCTCATACATATCGGACATATCTCTGTTTCCTCTTTCATACATCCTTATTCCATTTATGGTAACTCTGTCTCCTCTTTCTCCTTTTGTCTTAGTTCCGCCCTTAGACTTCCTCCGAAGCTGTGTTCCCTATGCACACACAGCTCCAGCTTCTCTTGTATCCAGAGCACAGCTCCGCAGTTCCTTTGCTTAGTCCTCCTGATTACTGATCTCTTACTTACCAATCTCTGTTACTAATCCAACTCCGGACCTTCATATATAAACTCTGTACCCTCCGTTTGTAACCTTAGTTCATATATCATCTAAGTCACTTCTCTGTTTGCTCTATCGGATTCCATTCCAATCGTCATCTCCATCCTCCAAAATACTTAGGACATACTTCACGCAAGGGTGCAGCGTGCCACCTGCATTGCTGAAGCCAAAGTCCATCCACCTCCAATAACTCCACCCCTTCATCCAGTCTCCCTTCATACCTCCAACCAACCGGAGCAGAGAGGAGAAGAACCGGACTTGACACATGACTACTATTCAAAAAGATACCCCTATCATCAAACTTGATTCTACTCTTGCCCACAAACAACCAAAGCTTTCTGGCTATGCAAACTACATGATCTGGTCTGCCCGGATGCACCAATTCCTCACTCTAGCATCCTAGTGGAAGATTGTAGATGGCACCACCACTCATGTCAATCAGGCTACTGTCGCTGAACAAACTACCTGGATAGAACACAATCAGCAAGCTGTCTCACTCATAGTGCTCTACATTGCCGATGACATGCAGCACTATGTTTCATATGTGCATGACTCAACCCATACCTCTCTTTCAAAGACCTTGTGGACAGAATTGGAGTCCACCTATTTTCCCAAAGGAGTCACTGGACAGTTTTACCTGTTTCAAGAAGCTATATGTGCCAACATCTCTGACAATGCTGAAATAGCCTCTGAGATGGATTGTATTCTTGTAATCTTCAATCAATGTGCTAAAGCTGGCCTTTCCTTATCAGAACAACTCAAGGCCATGATACTCCTTGTGACTCTTCCACATTCCTATGATCCTCTTGTTTTCACAGTCATCCATACTATAGAAACAAACAACTTCAAGGTTGATAAAATCAAATCAAAGATCTTATCCAAGGCACAACTTTGAAAGACTGGTGGCACTCTTGTCCATTGTGCATCCATTAGAGCTGTAACCCATAATCACCCATACCCCCCATCTGGTTCATCATCCGTTCCTCTTGCCAACCACATTTATACCGTTTGCTGTGCACCATCTAAACCAAAGTGCACTTATTGTGGAAAAGGAAGCCATACCACTGACCAATGCTGGCAGAAAGACGAAGATGAAGCTGCTCGTTGCTAGTGTCCCTCTCAAGTTATACCGCTTCAGAGGAGAATTGGTCCTTCAAAAATCAATATGACTCCTCCTCATTTCCATAATACAAACTCACAGTATACCCACCAACCTTCCTGAGGTCGAGGACAGCATCCTGCTGCTAGAAGACAAATGTGAGGCAGTTGAAAAGGCAAAGGACATGCCCATGAACTTATTGGTGATACCTATGATTATGAGGACACCTTTGCTAATCAGGTCATATACCAGACTGGGCTTGAAGACTCAGGCACTTTCATAAGTGAAATGGACTTTGTGTCCTCCATTCATCCTATCCCTGAAGAAGCTGAATACCCATCTGATGAAGCTGAAGCTGGCTGGGAAAGGGATAATGAAGAAATGGAAACACAGCTGTCCATCCCTGATGTACCCTTTCAATGCTGTTCCTCCTTCTAGAGCCTCAAAGGACAGAACTAACTATCAAGACAAAGGCAAAGCGAAAGCTATCAACTGGGCTGAAGAATGGGAAGAAGAGTATGGCTGTTATGCTTCCTCATTTTTCCCCCTATTTTTCCATATTTTTCTGGCTTCATCCGAGCACTCTAGGAGTTTATTCGGATTTCACCCACTTATCTATTCTGCATTTGGACTTAGCAAAGTCTAGTTGTCCTCATGCTCCATAGATCAGTCTAGACCCATCTAGACCTTCCCAATCCAGATCAC
>JBBPTA010000291.1:0-19330 GCA_038093915.1 Boletellus aff. emodensis
GTTCGAGATGTGCTCAAACTATGACTGGACGCCGTCAAGTGGGATCACCCTGAACGGGTTCATACAGCTGCTGGAGCAATGCAGGTCTCTCCGAGAGTTTCATTTCAAGTTCAACACTCAGGGGTACACCGAAATTCCCCGAGGGGATCCATGGCACGGACGTAGGATGCCAGAGCATGCGTCCATCCATCCAGTCATGTCACCCATTGAGGATGAGTCCATCTATGCGCTCGGGGTTTTCTTCCATGTCGCCTAGGGTCCCAGTGGCAACTTCCTGGAAACAGATTTGGACTATTGGTCTTTCCCGCCGAGGGGACACTCAAGGAAGCTCTACGAAGGATACTCTCATCAGTGGGATCGGGTTTTTGAAGTGGCAAAAGACCTTTGGGAGAAAAGGATGGCTTTGTGTGACTCTCTGGAGACTCAATTGTCACAGGGCTCCCCACAGTGATCAGGGATCGGTCAATTACACTCAAAAAACTGTCCCGTCAATATCATGGATGTTTTACTGTGTCTTCGGGGATTCTTCTGCATGAACATTATTCTCTGCAGTCAATCCTATGTGATCAAGTACTTAGATGCAGGTTTACCATAGCCACGCGGAAATTTCCACCCGAACGCAGAGTTATAACGTAGTGTCTTCTGAAATATGCAGAAATCTCATCACCGACAGGGCGACCATCTTGTTGACGATGCAGTCTCCAGAGTCAATCTCAATCAGTGATATTTAAGCACAGCGATAACTGCAGCTTTTCCGGCGCATGTTCCTCGTCCTAGGTGGATACCCGCTCGCTTTTTTCTTCGGTTAAGCCGATCTCGCATGTGGAACGTTTCTATCCTCGTACCACGTCGCGGCGGTCACCCTGGTCGGCGAACAGGGCGCCTGGAGGGCGCTTGCCGAGTTTGACATGATAGCCCCGGTCGTGTTAGCCGAGCTGCGTTCAAGCGGCTCACGGGACGCATGGTGGACGGCCTCACGGGGTGGGTGTGGATGATGCCAGCGTGGCGGACCGTGTGGGGGAACACCATCATCGATGGATTGGCGAGGGCTGGGATGTTTTGGCGATTCACTTTCACGAAACGTGCGGTGCTAGGGAGGAACCTTGTGGCGCGTTTTGATGCACAGTTGCACAGCGCAATGTGCGGTCGCGCCCGAAAACTTGAGACGCGGCGCCTGTGCCTGTCTTCACTCGGTTGGAAGCCGGAACCAAACGAAGCAACGGCGTTCGCGAAAGACGCCGCTCAGTGGTCTATAACTTGAAACTTCTGAGCCGTGGAACATCGTTGATCCCACTAGAGTAACGATGACCACGCCATTCAAGGTGCCGGATGCCGCGCATAACAGTCATAACTTGCCCAAGGGGTCGAATGTCATGCAACAAAGAGTTCGGAAAAAGCTAGTCAATGATAATCGGCGAGTCGGAGAGCGTTCCGATGCAGGATAGGGTCAACCAACCAGTTACACATGGGCGAGGAAGTGCTCACACACCGCTCGAGGCGCTATCCATAGTATAGAATGATGCCCCAACAATCCATCTGCTCGAAAGGTTTTGTTGAGCAACTTATGGGGCCCGAGCTGGATCCGATCGACCTACACAAAATCTTGGCTTCGCTGTAGTGAAGGACTACGGAGTGAGTCGACCCACACTGGATGTGTCCAGCTTGACGCTCCAGCCAAGATCTAGTGCTATTCGCTGGCAGGCAGAAAGTCGAGGCGGCTCTTGGCGGAGTTTCAAAAATCGGTTTGTTCATCCAAGAGCTGGTGCCGGCAAAAGCCAGGCCGGCTCTCTGATCATGAATAGCACCTATACTTAGCGACATGCTTTCGCTGACAGGACAACAAGTCGCCAATCATTGATTCATTGATCAAGTGCTATTCTTGGTCGATTTGAAAACACTGGTCGAGTGATTGTGTACTGATTCGGTCGAACCCTCGGGGTCACACCGCATCCTGCAGGGTACTAAACGCACCGTTGTCGACTTCCCTCTCGGAGCGAACCCCAGCTTGTGATCGCCTTCCCCCCAACACGAGAAGCGAGGGCACCGTCCACGTTTGCCAAGACAAAGGAGACCATGGCGAACTCGCCGTCGAGGATGATCACCAGCCAGACACGGCATATTATAAACTCGGGGAGAGGAACGTCCCATAGACAGCCTAAGCTAGGAACAGGGTTAGCGAGTAATCCCCATGCACAACTCGCTCATTGATCAAGGCTGTGCAACACGTCGAGCGTGCGGGACTGTTGCGCGGGGACAGATCTCAAGTGTAGCAACTATCGTGAGAGAACTGACGTCCGTGTAGACTGCGAAACTCGATGTCTAATCTCCCATGTCTTCATGCGTTCCCCGTCAGAAACGGAAAAAATAGATTCCAGAACGTGAACCTTGCACCATTATGAGACGATTTATGATCACATTCGAAACGCCCACGTGGGGCGATATATACGGTCATGCCAAGTACAAGGAAAATGACGGATTTGGAATCGAGGCGGTCTTCATGGGCATATATCGGCGACCAACAGACTGAGAAAATGGTATCAGGAAGCTTATCAGGAAAATAACAACTTGAGTAGTAGTCAACAAGTCGTGCAACAGACGGTCGTTCCAGTAACATGGTGCGAAGTCATTCTTCCGAGTCGAGGGAGGAATTCCAGTGATCGACTTGAAAGTCAATGCTGTGTGGCTCCTACGTGGCGTCGCAAGCTGTCCCCTCTGGAGTTACCAAGCGCAAGTCAATCCGTGTGCCACGCGAACACACTTGTCGCTTCTGCCTCGGATCCCACGGGACTTGCAAGGCCTCGCGTCGGTGCGTCTATGCCGACCGAGACAGCGCCTAGAAGCGAAGAGAACACCGCATGGTCGATGGAACAAGCGTGAGTTCCTCTTCGCCCCGTCGAATACGGCCTTTCGAATAAGTGAAGCCGCTGACTCCATTCCTCCGAGAAGTGGTGCACGAATGACAGACGGCCTTTGGCAGGTAGCGGGCGGCGGGATACTTGTGTCAAAACGACCACAAGGAACTTGCTGAGGGAGATTCCGGATACGAATTCCGCGGAGGCCAACGCACGAAGGCAAACCTCGTGGTCATCTGTTCAAGGAATTGGGATCCAAGGTACCGTAGTCGTCGGTGGTGTGCCCCCACCGAGGACAAATGGAAAAGGGTCCGGGGCGAAAGGAGGTTGTGGATTCTTGATATCGGTGGTGTTTGCGAACCCATATTTTTTACCGATGTTGGGTAGCTAGAGAATGCTTAGGGGGAAAGAAAGACCACATATCTGACGTGCGTATTTCAAGCGAATCACGACTTGTGGACGACTTTCCTCGCGAAGCAGAATCTCTTGGCTGATACAAACTCGTTGTACCTAGGAGCACATTGCCAACGTTGTCGGACGTTTACGGATGTGCCGACGAATGAAAGGCTTCGTTTTCAGTCGGAGGTGTAATAATTGCGTTTCCGGACGCGGCATGATAATTACATAATTATATGGTGTGCTGCATGCTCTACTGCGGTTTCTGTGGTTACAGAAAAGTGTTCTCAGGGGGCAGCGGAAGATTGTTTTGTGCAACTGGCACCGGTCATTCGGGAGTTGTTCGACATCGGACGCCTCTAGCATCCTGCCCTAAAAACGTTGTCATGTCCCTGAAGCTGAAGGCGCAGCCTACTACTGTCCCACACGTTTCACGTTGCTGTACTGCCCAGAGGTGCGCATTACTCATTTAGGCCCGTTGCACTTCCAGGACATAACGTACGGCAACAACATATGTAGCAAACACATAACATGCGCTGTCTCAATACGGACAGGTATGTGCAACGGGGCATCTCTTGTGGAGTCCGGAGAGGGTAACATGAACCCATGGGTGATCAAACCAATCGCATCCATCAGCGTGGACAGTGCCACCAGGACGGAGCAGTCAGGGAATGCCTCAAGGCTGTCCTTTCCTTCGCCAGGTCACGAGCCAGGGCATGCACCTGCTTCCACCGATCTTGAGACACCTTACAGAGCACCTGAGGCTGAGGAGGCACGCCGATCTCTTCTTCATACCGATCTTCCCGGTAGGCAGATAGCTCAAAGTCGGGGTGCGGTGCGACACGAAAGAAGACGGCAAGTGCCTCAACAGACGCCTCCTCGATAGGCGAGTTGATCAGGTTGATGGACGCGTGTTTCGGCATCCTTCGTCCCCGCCACGGATCCCCCTGGGGAACCTCGGTATACCCGCGAGTGTCGAACCTGTAGTGGAACACCCGGAGCGACCGGCATCGCTCCAAAAGCCGTACGAATCCATCGGGCGTTATTGTGCTCTGCGACGCCCAGTCACAGCCCGTACCCAGTTCAAACTCTTCCAGGTGGGGCCACGAAGATGCCAGAGTGAGCAGCTGGTCCTCGCTCAAATCTACCCCACAAGGTATCCGAATCAGGATAGACTTGATGTTCCTGAAGGGTGTCAGGGACTGAAGATGGTCCAAGGCGATATAGTACGAAAGGCAGGTCTCCGCGGGCGGGATCTCCACTCCCTCATAGTTGTCAATGACACAGAGCTCGAGGCTGTTCAGGGAGGTATGTGCAGAGGCCTTTTGGAGAGACTCGAAAACCGAGACGAGAGCCGGCGGAGTGGGGCGAGCAAGGAAATAAACGAAAAGTGAACGGAGCACGGGGAGACGGAAATGAGAGAGGAGCCAGGCAATAGGCGTCAAAACTAGACCGTTGAGGTCCAGTTCACGGAGAGCCGGAAATGCTAAGATGGAGGCAGAGGGTGGGGCGGCATGGATTTGGTCCACTAGTACATATCCCACCATGAAGACCAAAGAGCGAAGATTAAGCATGCGGGTGAAATGAGAGAGGACATCGATGCGAAGGTCAATGTCAAAACAACGCACAGAATGGAGGTTTTGCCAATGACGTATGATGTGCATGGTCGTATCGTGGTCCCAGTCGGACTGCCAATTCATCAGGCGGAGGTTGGTCACCAATGGACATCTCTCTCCAAGACTATCGACAATAGACCCCAGGGCCTCCATACCACCAAACGAGAGATCCGTCACGGTAGGCCTGACAAGGTGTTGTATCAAAGGAGCAACTGTAGCAAAAGGCTCATCGAGCATAAGGATGCGAAGGTTGGGGAATATGGGACCACTAGAGGCTGGCGGGTTGGAGAGCGCGTGGACGGAATTCTCAGCCAAGCCACAAGGACCACCCAAGCGAGGGAGCGTTCGGACGCGATGCGCATAACTGAGAATGATCTTCCAATCTGCCTCCTCGAGAGGTTTAGTGAGGGAATACACTGGGATTTTCTTTACACAGTATCAGCACCATTTAACAAAAAAGTTGAGTTGCCTCACACAAGGTAGGAGCATCTCGCGGGTCACCCATGGCCACAGCAAAGGAGACAAGTTACCCAATTCGGCCCAGATCATATTGAGCGCTGGCTCTTTGAACGCCCTGCATGTCCTTGCTAGGGCGGTAAGATGAACGTTTGCATGCCGAGAATGCGGTCCGATGATATTTGACTCCTCGGGTGAGCAATGATGGAAAATATTGAGAAGAATTTCATCTATACGGAGTGCGCGATGCATTGACGGGAACTTCCAGAGACTTGGCTATCCTCTCGTGCGGTGTCCTTTGAAGGTGCTGCTGGCTCCTGCCACGCTGGATCTGTAGCTGAGTACTGGAGTCTAGCAGTAGGAGTGCGAAAGACGAACAACTCGAACCCCAAACTTAAGTACTCCCAGTGCGACAGACTGCCACTTAGTCAGCCATTCTTCGGCCGCCGCCCTCGGTCTGTCGTGGTGTGTACATGTTTTGCGTGTGCGTCGTATAAGAAGGAAAGCGAAAAAATGTTTTAGGCGGAGCGGAGCTGTGCATGCAAGGTTGAGGGGGTCCGTGGGGGCTTGTGTCACTCATGATGCGCATCTGTGGTACTTTCCCTTCCTTCCCCAGCTTTGTGGGGTTCAGCACACTCGCGGGAGTGCTGATGCTACGATCAATCGATCAACGCCACCATGGGTCGGTGGGTGGCTATTCTATACGTAGTGTAGCACGAATAGGATTATGTCTTTGCTAGAGTGGCTGTGACGCAGCATCGCCTCTTCCTTCCCAGCGCCAGCTGCGTCACAGTTCTTTTCGCCCCGCCCACCGCACCCTCAGGCAGGTTTCTTCGGAAGGCACACCTCCCTGCGCAACCTCGCTCACATGCTGTCGTGTCTCCCAGATTCGACACAGATCAGCTGCGCGCGTGGCCTGACCCGGCCCACCCACGCAGCTGACGCTCAGCCCAGGATAGAGCGCGACCGGAAGGCGCTTCGCACCTTCGCGCCTTCGCCCACACCCGCCTGCTATGCAGCTAGGCTTTTCACTCGATCCTCTCCCATCACTGAGTCACAAGAATGATCCAGCAAAGAGTGGTATATTGGTGAGTAACGTGAGTTGCCTCACGGCACTTCAAGTTGGCTGACTCTCTGCACGTTTCGAGGTGTCTTATATGGTGGAATGTGCTGCTGTCGATGTAGTTATGAATGACGTCGTACGGTGAATAATTCAAAAAACAGCCGCTTCCGGACAACATGCACGGGTACGTGTGTACAATACCGTACATCACCATCTGTGGCAAATACACAGCATATGCTGCCCCATTGCGAAGGCACATACAAAGCGACATATATCTCTTGTTGACTCTAGAACGGCTTCCCAAGGCCGATTGAATTGGTCGTATCCATCACTGTGGATATTGCCAGTGAGTGTTTGTACTTCCATTGAGAATACGACAGACGGTACGACCGTCGAGTCAATGCAGCTCGCTTTTATAGGTAGGACGACATGACGTCGTCACTGCGCATTGATAGCGACAATGCGCGCTTGGTCTGGTTGGGCGATATCCGCAAAGACCACATCGACGGTCGAGATGAGCATGCGGTACTTGTTCGGGAGACGCGCATCCTCGACAATTGCTGGCATCACAATTCTCAGTAAATCCACTCTCATCGCGGCGATGGACTCACGGATGACGTTTGTCCGCTTTTTGGCCATGTTAATCAAATCTCGCCCTGACCGCAGCGAGAACTCGACGGCATACACGACGCCCTCCTGTACAATCACCCACGTAGATCAGCCACAAGAAACGATGGCGAAAAAGATGGAAAACACGCGCAGGACCCACAATATCTGCGACATGGCTGACGCTCGTACCGCTCGCAGCACCCAAATACAACACCTTCCCTGGCGCAATAAAAATATCGTCCATCCCGCCCAACACGCCCGCCGCCAGCTTACTTCGAAACGGATTCCACACACGATATTCCACCTTGGTGTCGTCCACGCCGCTGTCGATCGAGATCCGCTTCTCGCCATACACGCTCTCGCCGGGGACGAGGTTCTTCGTGACTAACAGGTGATCCTTGCCCTTGGCGATAAAGATGCCAGGATGTCGGTGCGGCTCGAGGGTGACCTTGGCCCCGCCCCTTGACCTGCCCTGTCCACCGCCTCCTCGGCCTACTCTGCCACCCCCGCGTGCGCCCCAACCGCCCCCTCCCCCACCACGACCACGCGCTTGCGTATCACCACCACTCACACCGCTGCCTGCCGATTGCACACGAGCAGAGCGACATGTGAGATCCGAAGCACGGAATGCGGGAAGATAAACTGCCCCCTCGACCGCCCCCTCTCGGTGCACCACGTCCAGCACCTCCACGCCGCTGCCTCGCCCTCTGAATCCACCTCGGTTACCGGATGTGCCTGGACAGGTCCAGATGAGTTGTCGTCTTCGTCAGGACCAGCCGGAGGGCACATAAGAGGGGGGCGTACCGTATGCCATGTGTTCTCCCCGCTTGCGGCAATAAATGGAAGACAAAAATTCGCAGCCAAGTAAGCAAGTCCAAAGTTGCCGAAATGAGCGCCTTTGCAATGCACTCACCGACATTGTTCCGACACAGGACGACCCCCAAACTGGGTGTCAATCCTCCGTGTCGACAGTGGCGGTAGTGACGCAAAACTCAATTCTGTGCAGTCTCAGAACGCACGTAAGTGTCATCCAAGTCCGTAACGGAGAGTGGAACAGTGCCTTACCAATTGAGGCGGAAACAGAGCCTTGGGTACGCTAGTTAACCTATCATCACCACGATCCAAGTCGGCGCTACACTATCGGTCGCAGACACGAACCTGCCCTTTGCATCGGATCGGATCACATGCCTCCTTTTACACGAATTGTGATGGAGCGGTAAGTATGAGACCGGTCCTTGAGGATTTTGGTACACCGAGACAACTCGGGCACCCATGCCATTGCCACAGTGTCATATCTCGCTCGACAGGGATCCGGACAAGGGATGCGGGCATGCGTTCTCCCCATCTTCTGGGGTTGATGTCATGTGTCGAGGTGAGTTACTCTCAAATATGACCCGACTATCCAGAATCGTTCATAATCCATTTTCTCTTCTCGGTTTGCCATCTCGTTGGGTAACACGCGGCACCATATCGCACAGGATACATGAAGCCCGCACACCTGCATGTCAGGTGCTCTCGATGTCTCACTCATAATCACACGCCACTGTATGCAGCGTCAGAGTCTGCATGGGTCCTTAGTTTGGAATAACCTGGTTACCCTACTAATCCCTATCGATAGCTATAAAGGTCGTTCGGCATCATGGACTTGTTCTTATCACCATCTGCACCGTCGCTCAGCTTTCATCGAAAAGTGCCTCCCCTGACAACATGATCTCTATATCCTGTGTCCTTCCACTCATCCTGGGATACTTTCTCATCGCGTGGCTGGCCGTCATCCCAAAGACATACACTCTCCGACTTGCACTATGGCCAGTCATCACCCTACTAGCCTGCCATGCCGCAGCTTCCGTGGACATGTCACTGACCGACCCCGATGAGAGATACTGCAATACCTTGTTCGTCGTTAGTATTGTTTTCCATGCAATTCTACCTACACCCGGCCTCATACCACCTACCAGATCGCGTTGATCTCGATAGTCACCCGTACGTTGGACTGGACACTGCCGAAGGAGCCCCTCGTGCGGAACCATCGTGCAGAAAAGGATGCTGGATCGAGCATGCTGGATGCGCTCGACCTCGCCTTGACCTTGCGTGGTTGTGGTTGGGAATGGTCACGTGGGGTATATATTCCACCTGAAACCCGTCCAACGGACCGGATAGGGTTTGCGCTTTATGTCTTTTTCTCGGCAACGATACACGCGCTCATCAGCGGCATTCTTCACACGGCTATCCGGGGGCTCTCTCCCGCAAGTATCGGGGCTACAGGCGGATCCATCTTTGACGACGTGCTCCCCTTCCACGTGAGCTACGCGCGCGCGAGTGTCATCTCCCTGTTTGCTGCGCTCGTGATCTACGCCATCATCCAACTGTGCTATGACGCATGCACGCTCGTCGGCGTGCTCCTCCTCGGGCACCTGCCCGAGCTGTGGCCGCCCGCGTTCGACGCGCCGTGGTGCGCGACATCGATCAGTGAATTCTGGGCGCGCCGGTGGCACCAGTTCTTCCGCCGCCTGTTTATCGTTCAGGGGGGCTTTCCGCTCGGTTACCTCTTCGGTCGGCCCGGCTTCATCTACGGGACGTTCCTCTCCTCCGCGGTTCTGCACCACGTCGCGATGGTGATCCTGGATGGCGAGACGGGCGCGTGGCGGGTGTTCGTCGGGTTCTGCATGATGGCGCCCGCGGTGCTCGCCGAGCGTGCGTTCAAGCGGTGCACCGGACGCAGGGTGTGCGGGACAGTAGGGCGGGTGTGGACGATGGCCTGGCTGATCGTGTCGGGGAACATGATCATTGACGGGTGGGCAAGGGCGGGCATGCTCGGTCAGCTGGGGTTTGTGGAACACTTTGTGCCGAGAAAGGACGTTGTCGTGCATCTAATGGCGCACTTGGATGCGTGGCTGCACGGTGCGGTATAACTCGGGAGGGGTAGTTGGAGCGTGTCATCGTTCAAGGAAGCGTTTTTGCAATACTGAGGATGCTCTTGGATGCTGTTCTAGACATGAACCACGAGGATGGAATATATCTTATTATCTGGGCGCCAACAGTTTGTTTGGAGTTGCAAATGTATGGTCACCGGACACCAAAGCGGGTCCTGCACAGGAGAATCAGGTCGACTTTGGCACCCGATCTCCAGTCCAGACCAGTGTGTGAACACACACAATGGATCCACACTATAAACTCGAACGCTTGGTCTCAGCAGCAGCAAGGGTCAAATTGGGAAATGCTATCGAGAAGAAAGAAATATGAGCTTGTGTTGCCAGTGTACCATGGTGTACTTCCGGACATCGCGATTAGTCAGACGATGTACGCTGGTTGAAATTCTTCTCAATATTTTCCGACGCTGTGACGACCCATGCTCCTCTGAATCACGTTCACAATCTCGATATCCCAATGATCTGGCTGGGCTGGCAAGGACATGCAGAGCATCCAAAGAGCCCGCACTGGATATGATCTGGGCCGAATTGAACGGCTTGTCTCCTTTGTTGCGATGTTTACCCAGTGAGTCATGGGTAACGTCTGGTTCTGCTCAGGTAAGGCGACTCAGTAGCCCCTTGCTAGCATGGAGAGTCGCTCAAGTTCCATGTAGAGTGATCTCTATTCACTCAAGAAACCCCTTGAGCAAACGGAATGGGGCACCATCCTGCATTATGCGCGTCATGTGCGAGTGCTTCCTCGTCCTTCTTGTTGTTTCTCTCTATCTTCGGATTCCATCAGAGTACTTTCCAACCCGCCTGCACCCGTTCAATCGATTTTCCCAAACCTTCGCTTTGTTGGGATAGATATGCCTACCATAGCAGTCACCCCTCTGTGCGACATCTTTCCGGTCATGCAGTGACGAAGATCTTTCTCGAGGGTGTAGAGGTTCTTGGATCCTCTTTCTGAGGGAATGTCCGAACGTGGCCCGGTTTCACATATCGGGTCAAGAGAATGGAGACATGATCTCGGACCTGATATGTAACTGGCAAAGGCTCCATTCTGTGCGTTGTTCTAACGTCGTCCTCAACTTTGACGCACTCTGTTATCTCTCTCGCTTGCATGCCTTTTTTTTTTGTCCATCAAAGTGTAAGATGTTGTGGATTATCAAAGTCGAGCTATCGGATCCTCCCCGTTCATCTTATCCTTCTCGGCCCTCAATGTTCTTATGCTCAATTCTTCATCTTTACCCCATGCGGAGAGGTTCTTCCACCATATTCACATCCCAGCACTCGGACACCTTGTTTTTCTTGATGATTGTCCTGCCGCACCAGATCTCATGTTTTTCAAGGGTGTACAACCGGTCTCCACGAGCGCTTCCCTGAATCACCTTTCTCTCTCGCCTAACCATGGTATTGCTTGGGATGAACCAGTAACGTCACACTTAGACCGCTCAGGCTCCTACATCACCTTTGATTGTCTTAGCCCGCTGACATTCTTTGCAAACATGAACTCGATTACACTCACTATTCCTTGCGGCGCAGATCTGGGCGAACGTGGTCTGCTCACCCTAACATCTTCGTGGCCTTACTATTTCAGGCGGGCTGGAGCTATGGCGGGACGCCTTCGAGCGGAATTACACCTGACGGATTCGTACAGCTGTTGGGGCAATGCAAGTTTCTCCGATATTTCAACTTCATCTTCAACATTCACGAGTACACGGAAATTCCCTGAGGGGATCCATGGCGTGGACACGGGATGCCAGAGGGCTCGTCCATTGCCCCGGTCGTTTCGCCAATCGAGGAAGAGTCTGTCCACGCACTTGCCGTCTTCTTTCATGTCGTCTCAGACACGCTGGACCCTCAGAGCCCTTGGTTTCTTCCAGGGGGTACACATTCACAGGTGACTTGGGAGCTATATCATGATCGGTGGATGAAGGTTGCATTGTAGTCACATTATGTACCCCAGATACAAGTGTTGTGAGGACCAGTCGCACGAGTGAGTGTGATACATTTGCTGGTTTAAACAGATGGAATCTCTAGCGCAGTGTGGGCAACAAGAAACGGGCCCTCATAAAACCACTTTCTCGTCAGGACACCATACGACGGACGGGACCCAGGAATTATGCGTTGTTCTCTCCGGACCGCAGGTCCCGGGTCAATCACCTACAGCATCATACTTGGAGGTCCTGTGCTGATACGAGTTTATGTACGAGTTTAGACTGCTTGTCTATCGCGAGTGCGCTCTAGGCCGTCATCCAACTACGTATATACATACATACATAATGACGTGCGCACAAACAATTGCCACCTTTGTTCGATAGGCCGTGGCGTACGACGACGATCAGCAAATCCTGGGGGAACGCCGGCGGGACGACTTTTCCCTGTCGTAGTGCCTTTCTAAATTCCGGGGGTTGGTACTCGCCCATCTCCTACAGGCTGAGTAAGTGCTGCACAATGTCATGATGGAGATCCTCGATGGCGAGATGGGCGCATGGCGGATGCTACGACATCAGGTGTGGCATAATGGCGCCGCCGTCGTGGCCGAACGGGAGTTCGAGTGGTGCACTAGACGTAGGGTATGGGTGTGGGGAGTGGGGAGTGGGGCTCCCGCGGTACGATAGGCTGTCCTAGTCACCCACTCCAATACAGGACAGAAACGGATCTGATAAAAAAAGGGTGAGTGGGCGATAGTTTGAGTCTGTTTGTCTGTTCGCCGCTTGTGCGGGGGAATGCGATCATTTCGGACAGGTTAGCGAGAGCGAGCATGCTCTGTCAATCGGAGTTCGAGGGGTACTTCGCACCAAGAAAAGATGTTGTCGCGCATCTATGATATCGTGTAAGCTGGGACTGGAATGTTCATTGGTTACGTGTCGTCCGAATCATTGAAGGCATTGGTGATTCTCTCGGATGCTGTTCCGGACATGAGGATAGAGTATAGCTTATTGTCCGGGAGCCGACGGTTTGTTTGGAGTTCATGATCAATGGTCACCCGACACCACAGCTTAGTGGGTCCCGCACAGGAGCATAAACACCCTGGAAATTGGCACATGAGCAAAAAAGGGGGGGGGAGGAATACACAATGGACCTACACTATAAAACCGAACACCTGGTCTCAACAGCAGCAAGAGACAAATTGAGCGATACTGTCGAGAATTCACGACGATTAGTCAGGCGATGCACACTGCGAGGAGCCCGAATTTAGCAATTTTGCGCACGTTCTCATGCACGCGAATCGTCTCGATCGATCTCAGGCTTTAGCATGTTGGGGACCCATCTCTGCATGCAGCATGATGGAGCCTGCAGTCTTCGGAAGAAGTGATACATACTTTAAATAACAACGCCTGGCCAACGTAAAGCTCCGCTCACGCTTGGACAATACGCTTAGGATTGATCCGTCTGGAAATCAATAACATCTAGGTGCCCCAAATATTGCAAATGCTGTGGTTTAGTTAAAGAACTTGATCAACTTCTCGGTGTTTATACACCCGTCGCGGCAAAGTGAAGTCTTAAACAACCTCGGTTATGGTCCGCACTGGCCTCAATTTCCGTACCACAGCAAAAGGCATACGCTTTATGGTCAGATTGCTGTCAATCGTTGCACTTGAAAAAGGTGTGTAGGACTTAAACTGAGTCTCTGAAAACCCGACAGGCTCTACGAGATGCATCACACACTCCTCATAGATGAAATCCTGCTCAATATTTTCCGATACTGCGACGGCCTACCCCCATATTCGCAATCTGAATATGCCAATGCTGATCTAGCCGGACTAGCAAGGACGTGCAGGGCGTTCAAAGAGCCAGCGCTGGATATGATCTGGGCCGAGTTGAGGGATTTGTCTCCCTTAGTACGATGTTTACCCAATGAATCGTGGGTAAGACTAGATTTCAAATCTGGGTATTTTGTGAGTCAACTCAGTAGTCCTTTGCTGGATGGTACTAATTTAAAGTCTCATGTAGGGCATTCAGTATTCACTTGAGAAACCCCTCGAGCAGGCGGATTGGGACACCATCCTAGGTTATGCACGTCGCGTGCGAACGCTCTCTCTCCGTACTAGTCTCCGTCTAGTTGCAGATTCCATCGAAGCGCTTTCCAATCTGCCCGTCTCCACTCAATCAATTTTTCCAAACCTTCGTATTCTTGGGCTGTCGTGGATCGACAGAAGTGTCGCCCCGCTAATACGACATCTTATAAGTCCCACGGTGACAGATATCTGCATGGTGGATACAACCATTACAGCCAGCCCCAGTCTATTGGGTTCAGGAGACAACGAGGACGCGATCCGGGACCTGATACGTCGCTTTCCAAATCTCTGCTCTGTTCGTTGTTTGGACGTTTCTTTTGACATCGACACATTCTCTCACCTCTCTCGATTGCGTGGCTTGGTTCGCATGTCTTTCGTTGTGTGCAATGGAACAACGAATCTGGGCCTTTTGACCTTCTCGGCGCTCTGTGATCTTTACCTCAAATCTACGGATTTAACTGCCGTCGAGAAGTTCCTCCGCTACATCCGTACCCCAGCACTCAAGGCCATTATTGTTCACATCAATACCTCACTGACAGGCAGTCCTGCTACGATAGATCCGACATCAACTTTCATGCGTCTCCGAGATATCACCAGCAGTGCCTTCTTGAACGACCTCCGTCTCTGTGTCTCAAGTAAACAAGATGATTCGGTTTATATCAACTTTGATTGTCTTCACCTGTTGACAGTCTTTGCGAACATCAAATATATCGATATCGACATTCCTTGCAGCGTGGATTTGGATGAAAGCGCATTGCTCACCTTGGCATCTTCGTGGCCCCACTTGAAAACATTTCAGGTGGGCAGAGACTGCAACTGGACGTCGTCGGGCGGGATCACCCCTGGCGGATTCGTGCGGCTGTTGGAGCAATGCAGGTCTCTCCAGGAATTTCACTTCAAGTTCGACACTCGGGGGTACACAGAGATTCCTCGCGGTGATCCATGGCGCGGACGCAGGATGCCAGAGGACTCGTACATTCATTTAGCCGTTTCGCCCATCGAGGAGGAGTCTGTTCACGCGCTTGCCGTCTTCTTTCATGCGCTCTCAGGTGTGCTATACCATCCGGACAGTTCTTGTTGTCCAGAGGACGTACATTCACCGGAGACGTTGTGTTTATATGGGAACCGGTGGGAGAAGGTTTCCATACTGGCACGCGACCTTCAGAAAAAATGGAAGGCACTGAGGAACTCCCTGGAGACTCAATCCTCGCCGCCTTGATCACAATGACCGGGGATCACATGCGGAGAACTGTCAGTCGACGAGATGGTCGTATGCCTATCATTCAGAATTTTTCCCCCCATCCGAAGAAGTCATGTATTGTGGTCACTTGCACGATCATGTACTCCATATACAAGTGTTACAGGAGTAGTTGCACAAGAGCGGACTTCACATCCTTCAGAATTGCCGTGCAGGTGCAGCGCATGTCGTAGTACATTTGCTGATTAAAGGAATGGAGTCTACAGCGCAGTGTAAGCAATAGGAAAAAGGGAAATGGCGTCCAGAATACCACTTTTCGTCAGTCCACTACACGACGGAAGAGGCCCAGGAATTGCGGGTGCTTCTCTCCGGGCCGCGAGTCTCGGATCGATCATCGAGGGCACGCTCCCAGGTCCTCGTGCGCCCATCTGACTCTACGTACGAGCTTGAACCTCTTGTCTGTTAGCACGAATGCACTCTAGGCCATCATCCACAGGTGTACAGAAACAACCACCATCTGTGTCCGATAGGCCGTGGCGTACGACGACGGTCAGCGAATTCAGGGGACTGGGGGAATGCCAGTGGGACGAGTTTCCCCTGTCAGTGCAATTTTCTTTCTGAAGGGAATTGGTACTTCCCCACCTCCTCGTTCGGGCTGAGTACTGCGCAACGTCACGATGGCGATCCTCGACGGCGAGATGTGCGTGTAGGGGGTATTCGTCAGGTTCGGCACAATGGCCCCTGCTGTAGTGGCCGAACAGGCATTCGAGTGGTGCACCGAACGCAGGGTGGGTGTGGGGAGCAGAGGCTCCCACAGGACAATATACTGTCCCGCTCACCCACTCCAAGACAAGACAAGACAAAAACCAGTCTGTAAAAAAAGGGTTAGGGGTAGTCGTTGGTTTGACTGCTCGCTGCTTGCGTTGGGGAACGTGACCATTTCGGACGGGTTAGCGAGAGCAAGCATGCTCTGTTGGTTGGGGGTTCATTCGTCAGTGATCAGCATGTTCCGGTGGCTCTGGTTCATGGAGCACACTCAGACACATTGTTGTATGGCGTGGCATTGTTGAACTTATACTTTAATATTTACACTACTCAGTTGCTATTCTTAGCATGACGGCTAGACCATTCTATTCTTATCCAGGGTCTAGACCTATGACATCATGTTCTTATCAACCAATAGCAGTTATCCCACTTATCTTCTTATCGTTCTATTTATATCCACCAATAGCAGATACTGCTCTTATCATCTATTAATAGCCATGGTTCATTATCATCCAATGGTGTATCTCTCTCAGGTTTAAGCTCTGCTTAAACCTTATTTACTTTATGTATATAAGATGGGCTCTCATCGCCCATATAAAAAAGGTCAATAATACACCCCTCACTTCCTCACAGTCCTTTATACCTTAGGGACTAAGACTAGACCTCATTAGCATCCATTGCTATATGTGAACCCTTGATTACCAACACCAGTCACCCCTCTAGGAACGAGTGTGAGTCTTGTCACCTCTGTCCTATCTTCCTTGGTTGTTGTGTTGCACTGCCGTGGTGCTGCTGGAATGGTAGACCTGTACCTTTTCCACAGGCATAAGTTCTAGTTAACTTTGGACGGGAGCCAAGTTCAAGCAGAAGATACATATTAGGTAATCCATACTCAGCCATGTGCTCTGGCCCCCAGGATTTGTAGCCCCAAAGGAGACTCTACCGAAGGGTGCTGGCAAAGGCCACCTGTTTCTGTTGAATCCATGTTTCTAAAATTGTGTACTATTGAGCTTGATCTGCCTAGTTGAATGGTAGTTCCTCTGATCCAACACCTTATAAATCCTACGGTGACAAATATCTCACTTGGCAGTGCAATGGATCTAGTGTCAATGTTACACTGGGTGTACCTTGAGGGATCGGACTGAAGCTTGACAGCAGGACGCTCATGAAGAGGTACAACTCAGCCAAAGAGGACGAAGACTATACGTTCAAGAGAACGGATGAAGACTGTATGCTCGAAAGCGGGCTAAGAAGCTGAGGACTAGGGATCACGCTTGAGAGCGGACAGAGGACTCAAGAATACGCTGAATTGCGCAGATTGAGAATAAGGAAAAGTACAGGAGAGATGACCTTTATATACAAAGGAATGCGCAGCATGGAATCGTATGGAAGGTCGAAGAAGGATGACAAAGTCTGGGTTGAATCGGACATAGCATAAGTAAGAATGACTCCCTAGGGTTGAAGATAAGTAAGGAGCCCGAGTTGGATCGGACGACAAGTAAGCATGTATGACTAAAGAGAACAAATGTAAGTCATAGGTAAACCTGTGACAATGAAGAAATGTTCGTAATCATAATAGTACATGTCAAAGATGGGGGAACGGCGAGGACAACAGACGGAGAGGAAAAAGACGTGCGAGTAAGGGGAATAAATTGTAACATTACCCCCTTCGTACATTCTAGCCCCAGGCTGGAATATGTCGATGTTAGGCTGACAGAGTAGGTGGTCCACCGACGATGGAAGTGGCTTGTTCGACTGTGTAATGCTCAAACGGACAGTTGTCAAGGACATGACCAAAGTGATTGCAGCGAGGGCAGAGACGGGTGGGGCAAAAGTGGGGTCCGTGTCCCCATCGTTGACAAGTATCGCAGTGAGTGGAGAAACAACTGCGAGCGGGATGGCCAGGGGCAGGCTGATGACAGGAGGGGCATCGATAGTCTGGGCAACTGTCTCTATAGTGACCCAGAAGATGACAGTGGTGGCAGCGAGTGTTACTGGTGGCAGGGCGGCGCACCAAAGGGGACTCAACTGTTACCAATGACTTAGAGGTAGGGCATTATCTTTTCTTATGTGAGCCATTGGGTCTACGTCTTTCTCTTTGGTCGGCTTCCTCTACTTCTTCTATTTCGTCATGTCCACGTGTGGAATACTTAGACGACGTTGTCTATCCGGCATTTTCCCTTTACCCACTGGATGGAACTTCCCCGTAACGGTTCTCCACTTTTAGTTCCGGATTCCCACATTCCTCTTTCGTCGTTACACTTCCCCTATCTTCGGACGCATCATCTCCTACAGCCGTATCTCGTATTACGTCTGCGTTTCCCCATGATCCCCATCAGGTATCTCCTTATTGATAAGGTACAGCTCTACCTGGGTATATATATGCGCATGTACCACTAGTAGTCTCTAGCTAGTTCTACGCAATCTACGCCTAGAATTTAGTCCATCCTCGAGTCCAGTCGGATAGAGAGAAAGAAGATTTGCTAAGTTCACGTGTACGCATAACAAAAGAACTAGCTCATCTACCCGCCCCTGCTGATAAAAGCAGAAGGGCGAGAAACCTATAACACCACGTCCTACCGACCCCCGGAGAGTAGCGACGACAACGTTTTCGAAGAAGAAACTCCCCACTACACCCCATCTCCCTCTCCCCAACCAAGACGGATCGCCGGAGGAAGTGCACCCCCAACAAACCCCCTCTTCAGCCAACGAAGAAGAAGGACTTCGGCTACTCCAGAATACACTTCGAGACCTACCCAACTACTCACTCCAGTAGCTCGAGAACCTTCGGAGCCCGCTTATAGACCTCACACCCCGGGAACACCATACCCCGAGCCATGATCCCCGTCCCCCATCCTCTCTCCCTCCCTCCACATCTCCATTGAAGCCAATCTGGACATCCTCATGTCCAACCCTAAAGGAAAGAAACAGGCTAAAGTTTCTGAGGACGATCCCAGTCCTACAATTGACCCCAAATCCCCAGAAATAAAAGCTGGATTACCGGGGGATTTTTCGGGGGATGCCGCAGATGCATCCCGATGGATAGCCACCATGGAAGCCTATTTCATCATGAATCGACACATCTACTTCCAGGATGATGTGAAAATGGCCACTTGTCTCAACAAGATGAGCAAGGGAAGAGGGGCAGTCTTCGCAGAAAGTCTCTACCCAAAGATCCCTCTCTATATGTGGGATCTGTTTAAAGCAGACTTCGACAGCACCTTCATCCCAATTGGGATAAAGGAACGAGCCCGAAATGATCTCTACGAAATGAAACAATCTGACTTCCCTGACGAGAGAGAGAAATCACTCCCTCTGAGAGAAAAGAGAGGAAGCTTCGACGCCTACACTGCCACTTTTCACCTAAAAGCAGCAAAAAGTGGGCTGGAAACTGGATATGACAAAATCTTGATTGATACTCTCCGAAGAGGAGTAGACCAT
>JBBPTA010000292.1:0-19309 GCA_038093915.1 Boletellus aff. emodensis
GTAGACTGGCTAAAGCATATGTAGTATAATCACTAAGGTAACTAAGCATCTAAAATGATCTAAATGATCTAAAATTAGACCATTAGATCAATTTAGACCATTTAGCAAAAGTGTCAGTTCCCTGATGTCCTTTGAGTGGTGTGTTATGCCTTTCGGTCTTACAAACGCTCCAGTAGCATTCCAGAGGTTCATCAACAGCATATTTGCCGATCTCCTTGACATCTATTGTTACGATTCACCCCTTTTCTTTCTTCGCACCTACCGTTCTTCGCTTATTCCTCGATCTGACTCGCTGGATCATTTGTCATTCACGCTTACTTCATGATCCGACCTATTGGATCCTTTGTCATTCTTCATTATGCACAGTCCGATCCATCTCAGACTTCTTTTACCCCTTTTGACCTATTGGTCATTCTGGCTTACACCCCCATCCAATTCAACTCGGACTTCTTATCTTCTTTCCCTTTATTCTCCTTATATGGTAGCTGGTCTGTGTGCATCACAGACAGGTATATAAACCCCAGTCGTCTAGCCATGTACCCTAAGCTAGACTTACCTGGCAACTACCTTGTTCACTCCTCACTCCCCAACTTGAAGCCCCTCGTCCACCAACTAGCATTGCTAGCCCGGCAGTCACCTCGTCACCGTAGGAAGACCCTCAGCCGCCTTTGTCCCCGCCTCCTTAGGAAGACCCTAAGGATAACGTTCTTCGTGCTCGTCTAGGAGCAACCATCGTCCCGCTAGGTCTACGCTCATCCCTACCTGGGCCAAGCGTAACAAAAGTCTAGCTTCTCACCCGCCGTCACCACCACTGTGAACCACCACCATTAGCAACCCACAGGAAAACCCTCATTGGTGGAGATCCACCTCCGATTCCATTGACTCCGAACCCGAAGAGGAATCCCAACCTTCTTCTGACTCCGACGAAGAACTTCCTACTCGAGAAGAGCAGGAAGCCACCCTCGACCTCGCTCACCAGCTATCTGCTAAGCTTGTTCTCCCTCACGCCCCCACCCCCCCATCGCCTCCTACCGTCATCTCCTCCTCCATTTTTCCTACCCCCCAAACAACCTTCAGAATGCCCGCCACCTCCTCCACCTCTGCTCTCCCTTCCACACCCGCCCCTGCCCCCATTGCCACACCCCTACCCTCTGTAAAACCCGTCGAACTATGCATTGGTGTCCCCGAAGCGTACAATGGGTCCCCTGACCAAGCCAAGACATGGCTCCACACGGTGCAATTCTACCTGATGGTAAATTGCGACATTTACAACATCGACGACAAGTGAATCGCCTTCGCTCTGTCTTATATGACCAAAGGACCCGCTGCAACCTGGGCAGCAACATTCCATGCAAAGGCGCTCAACGCCGCCACCATCTCCCTGGGCACTTGGCCTGATTTTGTAGCCACCTTCACAAAGGCATTTGACCACAAAGACATAGTCCCCACCTCCATCACCTGGCTCACCACCACCAGGATGACTGTCAAAGTCGACCCGAAGACCCATAAAAAGGTCTACTCCCCCTCCCTCGCTGAGTATTCCTCAAAGTTCTTCCAACATAAAGACATAGCCAACATCACCGAGGATCATGTCCTCATTGGCTATTACTCCGCCGGAATTCCCCCCTCCCTCATGCACCGCATCATGTCCATGGACACGATCCCCACCACCCTTGAAGGGTGGGATGCCAAGGCCTTCCACTTCTATCAGAACTGGAAGCGCGCCGACGAGATTGCTGATCGAAGCGCGAGACCTTATAAAGCACCCATATATACCCCTGCTCCCACCCGCACCACCAAGGACCCCGACGCCATGGAAGTCAATGCTATCCGAACCACTCTGAAATTAACCCCTGAAGAACGCCAACACTGCATTGAGAAGCACCTTTGCTTCCACTGCAGGAAGCCTGGACACGGCAGCAGAAGTTGCCCCCACTTCCCTGCTACTACCCCTGCCGTCACTGAGACAAAGAAAACCCCCGAACGAAAGGTTCGGAAAGTAGAAGAAGAATCCGAGATTCCTTCTCTTATTGAGTTGGAATCAGACGACAAAGAAACCAGAGTCCGGAAAGTTTCCCTTCTCGGACAGGATTTTTAACACGGAGGCCTCCCTTGACGCGAGCCCCCTCCAAGACTCTTAGTACACCCCCTCTTGTACCATCTACTTCAAGGAAATCTATTCACATCCCTATCTCGCTAGTAGAACCCACGTGTACCCTGAAAGCCGTCAAAACCCCCGCCCTTGTCGATAGTGGTGCAGATGTCAATTGCCTTGACTGGCAATTCGCCCACAAACATCAAATCCTCTTGACTCGGCTCGCCAAGCTGATCCCTGTACGAAACGTGGATGAAACCACAAACAAGAACGGTGATATCAAATTCACCACAGAACTCTACGTCTGCATTAGCAGAATCCTTCATCGCACCACCTTCCACATCCTCCATTGTGGAAAGGAGAATGTCATTCTTGGCATGCCCTGGCTCAAGATCGCAGATCCAACCATCAGCTGGAAGGATCGAACCCTTGCCATCCCGATCTCATCTGATCAAACCACAGAGCTTAACGCTCAATACACCTCTGATGAACTTCGACACACGAATAAACTCCATTCGAAGGAAACCCCTACTGCCACCCCAAAACCCATATGTCATGTCGACGTCGATGAAGTCTGGGACAAGAAGTTCTATGACTACCTAGACTATCAAACCCCCCGCCTCTATGTCGAACAATCTGTCGAACTCCTCGGCATTAACTGAATGGTTAAGAAAGGAACTCGATACTTCCTTAACCAAGGAAAACCCAAGAAAGTGAGGCTCTGTGCCAAGCTTACCACTGCCACCGAGCTTGCCATGCAGGCAGAGCTCTCGAAGCCTAAGGAAACCCTTCCCCTGGAGTACACAGCATTCTCCGATGTCTTCACCAAGGAAGCTGCAGACCACACCCCCCCTGCCTGACCTTACGACCACACCATTACCCTTGACGAATCCTTTATTCCCAAAGTGGGAAAACTTTATCCTCTGACCCCCGAGGAAAAGAAAGCTGCCGAGGACTTCTTAGAAGAGAACCTCAAAGCCGGAAAGATCTGTCCCTCAAACTCCCCCCAAGCATCTCCTTTCTTCTTCGTGAAAAAGAAGGACGGTGGTCTTCGCCCCTGCCAAGACTATCGATATCTCAATGAACACACTGTTCGAGATGCTTACCCCCTCCCCCTCATCTCCGATCTTGTCGACAAACTCCAGGGTGCAAACCTCTTTACAAAGTTTGACATCCGCTGGGGTTATAACAACATCCACATCAAGGATGATGACCGATGGAAGGCTGCTTTCATCACACACAAAGGGCTATTCAAGCCCACAGTAATGTTCTTTGGACTTACCAACTCCCCTGCCACGTTCCAGCATTTCATGAATGACTCGTTCCGAGACATGATTGCCGAAGGATGGCTCGTCATCTATATGGACGACCTCCTTATCTTCTCCCCCGACGCCAAAACCCACAAGGAATGCACCAAGTGTGTCCTCAGCTGCATGCAAGAGCTCGATCTTCATCTGAAGATCTCCAAATGTAAATTCGCCACTGTTACGCGTACGCGTGAACTTAGCGATCCTTCTCTTCTCTCTATCCTTCGGGACTCGAGGACGAACTAAATTCTAGGCGTAGATTGCGTAGAACTAGCTAAGGACTACTAATGGTACAGGCGCGAATATATACTCAGGTAGAGCTGTACCTTACCAATAAGGAGATGCCTGATGGGGATCGTGGGGAAACGCAGGCGTAGTAAGAGATACGACTGTTGGAGATGATGCGTCCGAGAATAGGGGAAGTGTAACGCCAAAAGGGGAGTATGGGAACTAGGAACCAATACCAGGGATCAGTTTAAGGGGAAGCTCCATCCGGCGGATAAAAGGGGAATGCCGGATAGGTGACGTCATCTAGGTACTCAATCCGAGGACGAGGAGAAACAGAAGCAGCAGAAGAGGCGGATCATAAGCTGAGACGTAGGCCGATTGGTTCACAAAAGAAGAGATAATGCCCCACATCTAGATTGTTAGTAACAGCCACGGACTCGGTAGAGTACCTAGGCATGATTGTCAAACCCGGCCAATTGGCCATAGACCCTGTAAAACTCACCGGTATTGCAGACTGGCCTGTCCCCCAAAAGCTAAAGGATGTTCGATCCTTCTTAGGCTTTGCCAACTTCTATCGGAGGTTTATCCCTGATTACTCAGCCATTGCCCACCCCCTCATCGACATGACCAAGAAGAGCTTGGCCTGGAACTGGACCTCCCAGTGCCAGGATGCCTTTGACGCCCTTAAACGGGTATTCCTCTCGAAGCCAATGCTTCACCTCCCTGACCACAGCCGCCCCTTTGCCATTGCCACCGATGCCTCAAAACATGCTACGGTTGGCGTCCTTCTTCAAACCAACACAAACAGGGATTGGCATCCCTGTTCGTACCTCTCTCAGTCATTCTCCCCCGCCGAAAGGAATTACGACATCTATGACCGCAAACTCCTCGCAGTCATCCACGGACTTAAAGCCTGGAGACACTATCTCCATGGATCTCCCTTCCCTGTCCAGGTCTTCATGGATCACAAGCACCTGACATACTTCCGTCAGCCTCAGAAGCTCAACCGGTGCCAAGCCTGTTGGCTTCTCGATCTCACAGACTTCGATCTCAAAATGATCCACGTCCCCGGTAAACTCCTCTCTGCCCCTGACGCCCTCTCCCGCTGCCCGGATCTTATCCCAGATAATGACTCCGACAACACCGATGCCACCCTCCTCCCACAGTCCATGTTTGTCAATCTAATTGACACCGAATTGTCGCAGAAGCTCGCCGCTTCTTCCTCCTCAGACCCTTTGGTCCTTGACGCTGTCCGTGCACTTGATGGGGAAGTACCCCTCAAGTTCCGCTCCCACCTCTCCGACTGGCATTATGATGCCAGCATCCTTATGTACCAAGGACGCGTCTATGTTCCCCCTGACTCCGACCTCCGCCACACCGTTGTCTCCTGGTCACATGACCACACCTCCACTGGCCACCCTGGTTACTTGAAAACACACCAACTCGTCGCTGCCGAGTTCTGGTGGCCGGGCCTCGCCCACTTCATCTGACAATATGTCGAAGGCTGTGCCACGTGCCAGCAAAACAAAGTCAACACCCACCCCACAACACCCCCCCTTGTCCTCATCCTGTCCCACTGCACCCACCCCTTCCAACAGGTCTCCTGTGACCTCATCACCGGTCTCCCCGCCTCCGCTGGCTTTGACACCCTCCTGGTCGTGGTCGACCATGGGCTTACTAAGGGGGTAATTCTCTGCCCCACAAAACAAACTGTCACTGCTGAGGGAATCGCCACCCTCTTTCTTCACAAGGTTTACACCCGATTCGGATTGTATGACAAGATCATCTCTGATCGTGGCCCCCAATTTGCATCTGCCTTCGCCAAGGAGCTTGGAAACCTCCTTGGATACTCCCTTTCCCTCTCTACCGCCTACCACCCTCAATCTGATGGAGAAACAGAACGCGTCAACCAAGAGGTTGAAACGTACCTTCGGATCTTTTGCCAAGAAAGCCCTTCCTCATGGTCCGACATGATCTCCCATGCAGAATTCACCCATAATCACTGCCCTCACTCCGTCACCGGGAAGTCCCTGTTCTTCCTCATGATGGGATTCGAACCCCAACCGCTTCCCACGGTCATCTCTGCGACTTCCATTCCCGCAGTAGAAGCACGACTTCGACTTCTGACTGCTGCCCAAGAAGAAGCCCTCACCGCCCATACCCTTGCCCAACAAGTGATGAAGTCCCGTTCCTCCAAGGGCTTCAAACCGTTCACCAAAGGAGACAAAGTTTGGCTAGAAGCCAAAAACCTCAAACGACACATTGCCTCCCCAAAGCTCGCACCCAAGCAAGAAGGACCATTTGTTATCACGGACATATTATCCCCCATCACGTACAAACTCCGCCTTCCAAAGACTTGGAAGATTCACAACATGTTCCACACTTCTCTCTTATCACCCTACTGCGAAAATGACGTCCACGGGAAGAACTTCCCAAAGCCACCCCCAGACCTTGTTGCGGGTGAAGAAGAATATGAGGTGGAACACCTCTTACGTCACCATGGACCCTCGGACAACCGGCAATTTCTGGTCCGGTGGAAGGGTTACACCCCCGAAGAAGACTCCTGGGAACCCGAGCGGAATTTAAAACATTCAAAGGCCACTCTCCTCGAGTATAAGAAGGGTCACCCTTCTGTCTTCCACCTCTAACCCTTCGACCCCAACCACCACCACCACCACCATGGACACCTCCTTGATCCCCACCACCGTGCTCCCCTTTGTCATGAACGGACAAACCGTCTACACCCCGTCCCCCGTCGCCAACTCCCTGCTTGACTCCGTCCTGCTCGACTCCCGCCTCGTCACCACCCTCGACTGCGCCATTGCCCCCGTCTCCCCGCTCAGCTACTTGCGGGATGTTTACACTCACCACATGGCTATGTGTAACGCCATCATTGGTCTCACTGACCATGTCCCTATAAACAATCACATACGTCTTCTCTTCACAATCCTCCAACGCTCTGACCTTCGTCTGCATACTGCCCTCCTTGCTGCTCTTACCCAACTAGGATTGGGTAACACAATCAACCAAATAGACAACGTGCTCTGGGAATTCGGAAACGAATCTCCCACTCTCCCCACCAATTTAACCATAAATGACGCCATGCCCCCTGCCCCCACCATGGAGGTAACCGCCGCCCAAGATGATGAACCCATCCTTGAGTCCCACCTTTGATACTGGCAGGCATGCCTTCACTGCCACCACCTTAGTCACAACAAGTTGTACTGCTGAAGGTACACATGCCCCGGATGTTCTATCTCGGCCCCCGGTCACACAATTGCCAACTGCATGGGACCAGTTCGTTCCTCACTACCACCGTCTTCCCCTGGTTCTTCACACCGGAGCACACCCTCTCCATGCCCTCATCCGTACCATTGCCCCGGAACTCTGTACGCCTCAAAAGGCACTTCTGGTCCGTGTCCCTGTCCACCCCGAGCCTCTGGACTCCCACACCCCATCTTGATGGATTCTCCCCTGGAGTTGAGCTTGACTCTCATCCCACAGTCACAGAACTATTCACACCCGACCTCCCGGAACTCCTGATCTATGACCCTATGGACCCTCAATGCACCCTTATGGAAGCACTCAGGTTTATCCCAAACAAGGATACCTGTCCTGTTGGACTTCCGGAGTTTACCACACTCCGCTTCCTCCTAAACATTCAGGAAGCCATAGACGGCCCACCCCTATCCACGGACTTCCACACACTCGGACGTGCCCTCCATTTCCTACGAGAACATGACCACCCGACCACCTCCCCCCATGGACCCGTGTATAACAGCGCAGGTGAAGAAATACCCATTGCCTTCACCATCAGAGATCCCCTTCGCCGCATTGACACACCCCCTCCCGATCTCCCGGACTACAACTATGACGGCAATGATGAATTGGATGACAGTGGCTATGCCAACATCACTGGATCACCCGGACCTTTTACTCATGACTTTTAATCAAAGTTGGTAACTTCGAATGTACTATGGGGGTAATGTTATGATTCACCCCTTTTCTTTCTTCGCACCTACCGTTCTTCGCTTATTCCTCAATCTGACTCGCTGGATCATTTGTCATTCACACTTACTTCATGATCCGACCTATCGGATCCTTTGTCATTCTTCATTACGCACAGTCCGATCCATCTCGGACTTCTTTTACCCCTTTCGACCTATTGGTCATTCTGACTTACGCCCCCGTCCAATTCAACTCGGACTTCTTATCTTCTTTCCCTTTATTCTCCTTATATGGTAGCTGGTCTGTGCACATCACAGACAGGTATATAAACCCCAGTCGTCTAGCCATGTACCCTAAGCTAGACTTACCTGGCAACTACCTTGTTCACTCCTCACTCCCCAACTTGAAGCCCCTCGTCCACCAACTAGCATCGCTAGCCTGGCAGTACCTCTCGTCCACTGACTAGCATTGCTAGCCCGGTAGTCACCTCGTCACCGTAGGAAGACCCTCGGCCACCTTCGTCCCCGCCTCCTTAGGAAGACCCTAAGGATAATGTTCTTTGCGCTCATCTAGGAGCAACCATCGTCCCGCTAGGTCTACGCTCATCCCTACCCGGGCCAAGCATAACATCTATGTCATTGTTTATCTTGACAACATCCTGATCTACTCTCCCAATCTTGAGTCCCACAAGAAGCATGTCTGCAAAGTCCTCTGCTGCCTCCAGCAGCATGGTCTCTATGTCAAACCGGAGAAGTGTGAGTTCCTCTCCAACTCCATCAAGTACCTTGGATTCCAATTGTCCACTGAGGGACTGTCCATGTCATCAGACAGGGTAAAGGCCATCTCTGATTGGCCAGAACCTTGTAAGGTGAAGGATATCCAGTTCTTCTTGGGCTTCGCCAATTTCTACAGACATTTCATATATAATTACTCCAACATCATCATACCCCTCACCTGCTTGACACAGAAGGACACACCATGGAATTTCTCAACAGAATGTCACTCTGCCTTTCAGTGCCTTAAGTCCACCTTCACCTCTGCTCCTATCCTCTCCCACTGGGTTTTGGACACTCCTCTCATTGTTGAGACTGATGTGTTGGACTATGCCATCGCTGGCATCCTCTCTATTGGATGCTCTGACAGTGAGGTCCGTCCGGTCACCTACTACTCTCATATGCTCACCACTCTGGAGCTCAACTATGACACCCATGACAAGGAGCTGTTGGCCATCTTTGATGTCTTCCAGCACTGGCAGCATTACCTTGAAGGTTCCACCACTCCAGTTGATGTTGTCACCGATTACAAGAATCTTGAGTACTTTACTTCCTCCAAACTCCTGACCCAGTGCCAGGCACGCTGGTCAGAGTTCCTTTGTCAGTTCAACCTCATCATCCACTTCCACCCTGGACACCTCGGAGTGAATCCTGACTCTCTCACTTGATGCTGGGATGTCTACCCAAAAGAGGGGGATAGGAACTACACTCATGTCAATCCCTACAACCTCCAACCTGTCTTTATGCAGGAGCAGCTTGCATCCTCCCTTAGAGTGACCTATCTCCTCACCCCTGCTCTTCGAGCAGTGATCCTCATCGACATGGATGAACTCCACTGAGACATTCTCTCCTCCCTTCCCTCCAACACTGTGGCTCAGAGTCACATGTCCGACTCCAATCCCTGATGGTCAGTCAACTCCGATGGCTTCCTCCACCTAGACAGTGTTACGCTTGGCCCAGGTAGGGACAAGCGTAGACCTAGCTGGACGATGGTCGCTCCTAGATGAGCGCAAGGGACGTTATCCTAAGGGTCTTCCTTAGGAGGCGAGGACGAAGGTGGCCGAGGGTCTTCCTACGGCGACGAGGTTACTGCCGGGCTAGCGGGGCTAGTCGGTGGACGAGGGTACTTCCGGGCTAGCTGTGCTAGTCGGTGGACGAGGGTACTGCCGGGCTAGCTGTGCTAGTCGGTGGACGAGGAGCTCAAGGCTTTGGAGCGAGGAGCGAACAAGGTAGTTTGCCAGGTAAGTCTAGCTTGGGATACATGGCTAGACGACTGGGGTTTATATACCTGTCTGTGATGCGCACAGACCAACTACCGTATAAGGAGAACAAAAGGAAAGAAGATAAGAAGTCCGGGTTGAATCGGACGGAGGCGTAAGCCAGAATGACCAACTGGTCGAAAGGGGTAAAGGAAGTCCGAGATGGATCGGACTGCGAGTAAAGGGTAATGACAAACGATCCGATGGGTCGGATCGTGAAGTAAACGTCAATGACAAGTGATCCGCTAGACCGGATCGGGGAAGAACGGTAAGGGTAAAGAAAAGAAAAGGGGCGAATCGTAACAGACAGTAGGATCTACGTGCTGGACATTAATGACCTCCGACTCTGCATTCTCCATTACAAACACAACCACCCTCTTGCTGGCCACTTTGGCCAAAATTGGACTTTAGAGTTGATCCAACAAGAGTATACATGGCTGGGCATTTGCTCCCTAGTTAAAGAGTATGTCAGCTCATGCATGTCCTGTGCTCGCACCAAGGTACCTCAACGTCGTCCTTATGGACTTCTCAAGCAGCTCCTCATCCCCAAACATCCATGGAACTCCATCTCCATGGACTTCATTGAACACCTTCCCTCCTCTGACTGTTACACTGCCATCCTGGTGGTTGTCGATCATCTCTCCAAACAAGGGGTCTTCATCCCTACCCATGACACTATCTCCACACTGGAGTTAGCAAAGATATTTGTCACCCATGTGTTCTCCAAGCATGGGGTCCCTTCCCATGTCATGTCCAACAGAGGTTCGGAGTTCATTTCCCACTTTTTCCACTCTCTGGGTAAGGCCCTTGGAATGACCCTCCACTTCACCTCCAGTTACCATCCTGAAGGAGATGGTCAGACCAAGCGGACTAATCAGACCCTTGAGTAGTATCTCTGAATCTACTGCAACTACCAATAGGACAACTGGGTGGAACTTCTACCCCTTACTGAGTTCTCATTCAATAACACACCTAGTGCTATGACTGGTGTCTCCCCCTTCTTTGCTAACAAAGGTTACCACCCCAACATGTCCATCAATACCTCCCTCTCCTTGAGTTCCTCGTGCACTCAGGAGTATACCTCTGACCTCAATGAACTTCATGAGTTCCTCCACTCTGAAATGGCTCTCACCCAGCAGTGATACCAAGGACCTGTTGACGCCAGACGTACCACCCCTCTGGACTTTACAGTTGGAGACGCAGTCTATGTGAAGGCTAAGTACTTTCGGACTACATGCCCATCCCAGAAATTGTCTGACAAGAACCTTGGACCTTTCATAATCATAGCATGTCTTGGTACACACTCCTTCACACTCCAACTCCCTGATTCCATGAAGTCCGTTCACCCTATCTTCCATATCTCTCAACTGGAGCTCTCTGCTCTGAACACCATCCCCAATCACATACAACCTCTGCCACCTCCAATTGAGGTTGATGGAGATGTGGAATATGAGATCGCAGAGATTCTCGCCACCAAGATCAATCACCGACAACACCAATGCCAACTCCTTTATCTAGTTCAATGGGCTGGCTATGAGGGGACTGATGAAGAGACGTTGTGGCTCCTCACCAATGAGTTAGGTAACACTGGTGAACTTGCCGATGATTTCCATCTCCAATATCCGACCAAGCTGGGGCCTTATTGGCCTTAGTTGCACATGTCACTCCAGTCAGCCCTGATCCAACATGCACATGACATTCAAACGAAGACAACTAGCTACTTGAGGGTAGGAGACAGAGGGGTCGTACTGTCTTCACCACTCTCAAGTCCTCCTCTTCCTTCTCCTTCATCAGTAAAACACTATAATTCCCACAGACTTTTTTGTATTGGCATATAGACAGTTGGACTAAAATGGTCAGGGCAGATGTATCAAACACACATATGTATTTGATGGTAAAAATGTCTGGTAAAATTTTTGAGTGAGGTCTATAGACAGGATATTTTTTAGATTTGCTGTGGACTAGAGGACCTAGCTGTACAGCTCTGTACAGCTCTGTCCAGGCCAAAAGTAGTTTGCTGATGTTCTCCTTCTCCTTCTCCTTCTCTGAATCAGACCCCACCTGTACTGACTTGTTCTCCAGCTCCACCTGCTGAATTAGCTCCAGCATGGTCATCTGGTGCTCCACAAGTGACAGGAGCACATGCTGGGTCTGCTTCTCCATCTTCACCCTTGCTTCCTCCATCTCCATCCTCTGCTCCTCCCAGCTCTCTATCCTCTCCATCAACCCCATCACCACCTCCATCAGCATCCCAAGGGCATCCTGATGGGAGGCCACAACCTCCCCCAGCAACTTCGGAATGATCTCCTCATCTTCCTTATTGTCTCCATTGTCCACCACTTCCTTCCCTTTCGTTGTGTGTGCCCTCTTCTTTGATGACACACCTTTCAGCAATGTGAACTCCACCTTCACCTGTCTCCAACTCACTCTCCTGCTTGTTCCCACCTCTAAACTGCCCTCCACTGAGTCCTTCTCCATCATGTTCCATGAGCACCTCTTGCAGTACTTCTGACAAGGGGCACACATGGTCCCTTGTGCCTTCTTGGCATCCAGCATGCACAGGCCCATTTGGTTCACTTTGATGTACATCAGCAAATTACTTTGGCCTGGACAGAGCTGTACAGAGCTGTACAGCTAGGTCCTCTAGTCCACAGCAAATCTAAAAAATATCCTGTCTATAGACCTCACTCAAAAATTTTACCAGACATTTTTACCATCAAATACATATGTGTGTTTGATACATCTGCCCTGACCATTTTAGTCCAACTGTCTATATGCCAATACAAAAAAGTCTGTGGGAATTATGGTGTTTTACTGATGTAGTTCATGCAGAGTATGGGTTCTGGCTGCTGTTCCACTATGATTGCCCACACTTGCACCTCACCCTCATGTTGGCGATGCACCATCTCCTCTTGTTGGAGGCATGCCTTCTCTTCTCACACACAGTGTTCCACCTCCTTGCATTGTTTTTTCTCTGCCTCCTCTCAGGCACAATGCTAATACCATCAGCTTGCAATCAGACGAGATGACTCCATCATGTACCTCACATTCCAGTCTTCACAGCACTCACAGCCCCTCCCTGCACCTCTCCAGCTCTGCCACATGACACCCCTTTTTGGCTGTCTTCATGTACACAGTTGCATCATCATCCTCCGAGTCGGTGATGAGCTTGTCCTTGGTGGCTTGTTCCCAGCTCTTAGTTGGTGGCATGATGGATGGTGGTGGTTGATGGTTGAGTGACGTGACAAGTTGTCTCTGCTTATAATATCTCTGAATTAGGTTCAAACTCTAACTCTGCATTGTTGTTGAGTCCACTAAGTCCAGACCCTAGGGCCTTCAGGGGTTCAGGCCCTAATGGGGGGATACTGTCACAACTGTGACAACTCCAACCCACTCTGACCTAGTTAGATTTCTCTTACTCCTTTTCTCCTACTCCATATGTTTTTCCTTTCTCCTTTTCATTCCATCTACTTGTACTCTGTGTCCAACTCCAACTTGTGCCTTGTTGTAATCACCATTCAGTCTCTGTATACTTAGGGTTTCCATCCTTGTGGCCTGATCCTTCAGGTGGCATACTCTCCCACTTCCCTGTCTTAGCTTTCCCTTAGTTGACCCTTTGTACCATGTGTCTCTCCCTTTACATAGCCTCCTCTGTCCAGTATTTAAGCTATGATTTGCTGAGGGCTTATCCCTCAGTTTGAATATTGATTATAGTCATTCTCCCTCCACTCCTCAGTTCACTCTGTTGGATTCCAACTCTGACTACCCTTCCCCTCTTGCTCCCCCTCTGAAATAAGAGGACTATGAACATGCAAGGGTGCAGCATGCCCTTAGCATCACTGAAGCCAATGTCCTCATCCCTTTCAACTCTGACCCTTCTTGTCCCTCTTGTCCCCCTCTCTCTCACACACCTCTGACTATTGGAGCGGAGCAGAGAAGAACGGACCTTGACAGTCCTGGGCAGAAGCCTGTTAACTGGATAGCCTAATCAACATGTTTGCTATATGGTTCTGATGGAATTTGACTTGGCTGTGTGAAAATTGCCTTGTTGGACAAGGTTTCTGGGATTTATTTATTTTGTTGGTCCAATGCCTGAAAAATTTTCCCATTTTGTTATTTAGTATAGTTGATGCCATAGATGGAAATACATCCCAAGTAATGTGTAACCCATGCTTGAATGCCATGGAACAAACAAGATAAACATGAATATGATACCATCACCTTACTTAACAAGGTTTTTCCCATCTCATAAGTGTGTGGAAACCAACTCACTATGGAAAAACCATTCTCTTTTGTAAGTTCTATCACTGTCATACATCCTATAGTTGTCAAACAAGACTTCTGTTGGTGCAGATGATATTTCTGAGTCTATGACATTGTTACACCCTATGGTACACTGGTAATCTGTGACTGTCAAACTGCTAACCTAGTGCCAGGGGTAAGAGATACTGTAATGTTGAGTATACATATGTATGTATAAGCATAGCAATGTTAAATAGATGCTTTGAAACAACCACTTACTAGGCTTGCTAGGTGAGTAGCTATTAAAAATAAGTGGGGGGTTTAGTCTCAAGAGAAGAGTAGAGAAACTCAAGGGAACTTGGTCCTTGTTGAGCTGAGGACATTCCTTATATATCTTTCAATTCCATCTACACTGAACAGGCTAATGATATCCTATATCTATTGGGGTTATACAGAGTCGAGATGAGTTGCACAAAGTTTTATAGGCATGAGATCATTATAAAGAGTCACAATAGTTCAAAAGTGGATCATATAGACAGGAGCTATGTATGTATAATAGGCCTTTTGACAGCACTTAGAGCATACCTACTTGCGGACACATTGTCCTCAGATCAAGTCACCTTGTGAATTACAAAAATAGAAGATGGATTACTATTTAAGCATCCACAAAACTTTATACATACAAATATTCTAGTTGTAAACAGTACAGCACTGTTCTTTTTGCAATCATCTTGGTCATGACACAAGAGGCATAGGGTAATATTACAGATGGAAACATACTAGTAAAAGGGTTTAATTAGTACAGGTTCTATTAGTTTAATAGCAGTGTAGGTCAGGTTGATGAAAATTTAATTGATTAATGACTATATAGTACTGTGGCATAAAGAGAATAGTTAAACTGTCAGATACATAATCATAATATGGAGTGATACATTGTAACAATTATAACTTGTTTCAACATTTTTCAAATGTAGACATACATAGTAGTGTTTTTAAAATTATTACAGGTTAAATGACTCCTGTCTGACATAGGATAGTATATACATATATAATGAAAAATCATATTTTATATCCTGCTGTTAAACTTCTTAAAATATAAGCATGCAATAATATCAGAATATGGATATAAAAATAAACACATTTTAACAATGGATGTCTAATTTTCAGTTGATATAGGGATGATTAGGAATAATTCTAAGATAATTCCAAGATGATCTGGGATAATACTAGCTAGAAGTAATATCAAAATGATCTAGAATGATTTGGAATAATACTAGGGTAATCTAAATACTGCTCTGGCATTACTCTAGTATTATTCCAGATTATCTTAGTATTACCCTGGAATTATCCTAGCTAGTATTATCCTGATATTACATATCCTGAAATTATCCTAATATTATTCCAAACCATCTTAGTATTATCCTAGAACTATCCTGGACTTATCCCTAATTATATCAATCAAAAATTACATGTACATATCATTTGTTACATAGTATGTTTCCATATATCACCCTATGTCTCTTGTGTAACTTAAAGCAAAAATGTCCCACTAAATCTAGACTAAGAAGAGTTTTTTCTTAGACTTGAGGTAGTAGAGTCAGGGTTCCATCTCAATTCTGCCTCAAATCTTGTCCTATATAGGTTACAGTATGTCAGTCTGGACTCTTGCTTCTCCTTTTACTAACTGATTGTTTACTAGTTCACTATAATTTACATTATATGCTGGATAGATTTGGGTTCTATACCATAACATGTTTGAAAGATACTCTTCTGGCTATGATCATAGAGGTTGATACAGAGAACATTATGTGGCAGTAAACACTAATAAAGGAAACAAGTATACTCTGCTTTTTACTGCAAATACTTGTAACTATATATTTGATGCCACAAGCATGTCTAATGATCATCTGTTCTAGCTTTCCTCACCACCATTTTCAAATGCAAATGCATGAAATTGTATTATTACTGTACATCCAGAACACTCCATACTAGCAGGAAGTGGCTTACTGGTCCATACCAACATGAACAATAGTAACCTTCTCATCTATAATGTCTATATGATCACTGAAGATGGTATCTTGAGACTTGGTCAGCAATGACTGACTCACAGTTACTATGTACCTTTGCAGGTCCTCAGGCCTGTGAACCTGGAAAAAACATCAATCTATTCCTTATCATCATAAATGCTGATATACCCCTCCAGTGCTTCAAAAGGATTATTGACTAGAATGTTAGGAGTTGTCATATCCTGTGATCCCACTCTGGTCCCCCAGACCATCTCCAGTCAGAACTCTGGTGTGATCTCTCCACAGACACACTTCATAGATATTGGACCTATCTCTGTTTCCTTTCATGTACATCCTTGTTCCATTTATGGTAACTCTGTTTCCTCTTTCCCCTTTCGTCTTAGTTCTGCTCTTAGATTTCCTCCACAGCTGTGTCTCCTATGTGTGCACAGCTCTGGCTTTGTTTGTATCTGGAGCACAGCTCCACAGTACCTTTGCTTACTCCTCCAATTTGTGATCCCCTACTTACCAATCTCTGTTACTAATCCAACTCCAGACCTTCATATATAAACTCTGTACCCTCTATTCTGTACCTCCAGTTCATATATCAAATATAGTCACTTCTCTTCTCACTTCTCAGATTCCATTCCAATCATCATCTCCATCCTCTGAAATAATAGGACATACTTCGTGCAAGGGCACAGCATGCTGCCTGCATTACTGAAGCCAAAGTCCATCTGCCTCCAATGACTCCGCCCCTTCATCCAGTCCCCCTTCACACTTCCGACCAACTGGAGCAGAGCAGAGAAGACTGGACTTGACAGGAGTACTGAGAACTCCTCAACTTGACTATCAAGTTAGCAGACAAGATTTATCCTTGATTGAGACAGTCATGTGCTAAATTGAATTCTTACAACAAAAATATGTACATCACTACTGTGGCTACTATACTGTCAGTAGTACAAGAAAACATAGAGCACTAGTGACACTAGCTTATGCTTTGTGGAAAGTGGGAATTTTCAGATGTATGACAGTTGAAAACTAGCACTTACAGTACTAAATTCCAGTGCTTGCCAGCTATACACTACTGGAAACTGTTACATGGAATGTGCCTTGAGGATGTGGACTATGACTTACTTGACAAGCAGAACACTCATGGAGAGATACAACTCAGCTTGACAAGGACCAAGGTGTTATGGTTGTCTACTTATATTCGTATGTCTTTTCCTTATCGATCTGTTGTCCCTCTTGCTTCCCCATCTTTGGTATTTTCTATTACACTTATAAACACTTCCTTATTGTCACAGGTGGTCCTCTTACTTATGTGCACTATCTCTAGTCATCTCTACTTATGCCTTCTCCGGCCTGATGTGTCATTTATGCTTACACTTCTTTTGCTTCCATTGGACCTTTATCATCCTGCTTACCTTTCCTCTGGTTTCCTTCAGATTCTTTGACCTTCTACTGCTTCCACTTTCCCTCTATTTAAACTGCTACATTGCATCCATGTAGACCATTCTTGATCTACACAATATATGTGTTCTCTTGAGTCCACATAGTTCCTCAGTCCTTCATCGACCTACCCAGTCTCCTTAGTCCTAGTCCATTCGATCCCCTCAAATGTATAGTCTTCATCCATCCCTTTGGATGTATAGCCCTTGTCTCTTGTCATGCTGAGTCATACCTCTTCATGAGTGTCCTGCCTGATGAGCCAGTCTTAGTCCACTCCCTCAAGGCATGTTCCACATAACAAAAGATTGAGAATCTCCCCTGGTCCCTCCTATTCAGGAGAAGGACACACTCCAGTTGTCATACCTCCTCACTGAGTCCCAGAGTCCTCCAACAAGGAGGAATACCCAGACACAACCCCATCGTCCCCTTGCATCCCAGCCCCACCTTTGCCCCCTACCTGTCATATCCCGCATTCCCACTCCGGTCCTCCAGACCATCTCCAGTCAAGGACTCCGGTGCAATCTTATCACAGACGCACCTCATACATATCGGACATATCTGTGTTTCCTCTTTTGTACATCCTTATTCCGTTTATGGTAACTCCGTCTCCTCTTTCTCCTTTTGTCTTAGTTCTGCTCTTAGACTTCCTCTGAAGCTGTGTTCCCTACGCACACACAGCTCCGGCTTCTCTTGTATCCGGAGCACAGCTCTGCAGTTCCTCTACTTAGTCCTCCTACTTACCAATCTCCGTTACTAATCCAACTCCAGACCTTCGTATATAAACTCTGTACCCTCTATTTGTAACCTCAGTTCGTATATTGAATCTAAGTCACTTCTCTGCTTGCTCTATCGGATTCCGTTCCGATTGTCAACTCCGTCCTCCGAAATACTTAGGACATACTTCGTGCAAGGGCGCAGCGTGCCACCTGCATCGCTGAAGCCAAAGTCCATCCGCCTCCGACGACTCCACCCCTTCGCCCAGTCTCCCTTCGCACCTCCGACCGACCAGAGCAGAGCGGAGAAGAACCGGACTTGACACTACCCCATGTCATTGTCACTGAGTCTTCCAGTTGCAGTCCTTGTACTTGACAGGATCCACACCCATAGTCTCTTCCACTCAAGCACCTCTCCCAACAACCCCAGTAGTCCCAACACTTCCCCCAGCCCCATCAGCCTTAGCACTCCCAACCCCACCAGCCCTAGTCACAATGTCCAAACTCAAGGCCACTCTCCCTACTGATTTTTCTGGAGAACCTGTAAACATGGTTTGATGGATCAAGGCCATGACCAGATACTTTGCTATCAACACAAAGCTCTATGCCACTGATGAGATCAAAATCATGACCACTTTGAACAAGATGAGTAAAGGACAAGGAGTCTCCTTTTCAGAAATGTGGTATAACAAGATGGTCGACATTACCACTGCCTCCACTGAGAAAACTTTCAACAAGTTCTCCAAGAACTTTGAGTCCACATTTTACCCCTTCGATACCAAAGCCATTGTCCACCTCAAGCTCACCAAGCCCGTTCAGAAGTCTTTCCACCATCCTGATGGAGAATTAGATGATGGATTCCAAAAATATATCACCAACTTCCAGAACCTCGCTGTCAAAGTGGGGATCACTGACACCAGCACCCTCATAGACCAGTTTTCCCTAGGAATAGACCAACAGATTGCCATGATGATCCTTTCCATGGAAAAGATCCCCACCACTATCCTTGAATGGATTGAGAAAGCCAAAGTCTTCCATGCTCAGAAGGCTTACATTGCCATCCTTAGAAAGGGTCATTGCACTCCCTCCATGTACATCCTTCACTCCATCCTGGACTCCAATACCATGGAAGTAGACACTATTCACATCTCTAAACTCACCCCTGTTGAACAAGCTCATTGCTTCCATGAAGGATGTTGAAGTTATCTTATCTTATCTTATCTTATCTTATCTTATCTTATCTTATCTTATCTTATCTTATCGTCTCTTATCTTATCTTATCTTGT
>JBBPTA010000294.1:0-19256 GCA_038093915.1 Boletellus aff. emodensis
AGTCCCGTTCCTCCAAGGGCTTCAAACCGTTCACCAAAGGAGACAAAGTTTGGCTAGAAGCCAAAAACCTCAAACGACACATCCACATCCACATCCACATCCACATCCACATCCACATCCACATCCATCATGCCCATCTTCCAACCCACAGCAGAAATGGTAAGCAATCAATATGTCAGGTGAGTATCTGTCATGATTGATGGTCTGGATGCAGATACCAAGTATTCCACAAATGTCATCCATGACACTGGATCAGGATGAGGTAAGTGTTTGAAGGGTGCATCAGATGACATCATTTATCTCCAGTATCAGTCATCAAATGTTGTGGAGGAAAATAATATGTCCAGCCTCATCCATTCAATGCACCTACAGGACAATGTAAGTGGCTGTAGTGGCTGTCCTACCAGCTAATCACATCTTCATATAATTACAATAGGACATGTCAAGAACTCCAGATGCTTCCACACCCAATGTGGGAACAACTGACAGTGATGAAGGCATAGATGACAATCATATGGTTTGTCCCATCCCATCAAATTCAGCCCTCTAGACATTCATAATGATTTGCCTCATTAGCAATCAGATTTAAACCCTGATGTAAATATGAACAATGCTGACAAAGATGTTGATGACTCTGGCATGGTCAGTAATGGTTAGTATATTCAATCTGGAAAACGTCATTCATGATCATGTTAGTATTTGGATTCCCAAAAGGATGGATTGATACATCATCCATATCTTGACTCCATCAATATTGTTGTGGATCCTGTTTTGGATGCATTGTGTTGCAATTTGTGTCTAGTGGCCTTAGCGCCTGCACAGGTCTATCATCACATTGCCACAAAACACAAAGGGTTGAAGATAGACAGGGCATGCTTTGAAAAGGCTGTCAATACCTGCTCCATTCCTGATAGCCTGCCTTACACTCCAGAGGGTGAGATGCCTGAGGTGTATGCAATGTCACTTCCATCACTCATTCAATGCAAATAGGTGCCATATTTGAACCATTTATGGGATTGAAGCTCCACAAGGGCTTTGGATGCGAACACTGTGGGAAAGCCTACACCACTAAGGCATCCATGCATGTTCATCACACAAAGCACCATAAGGACATACCAACACCCTCTGACTGGCCTAAGTGCATGGTGCAGCGATTCAACAATGGGGGCCTAGGTGCCAATGTCTTCTGGCGTGTCTCTCAGCCATCTACACCATCTGTAGATGTTCATGATCATGATATCATCAGGCAAGTACACAATGAGGTTCATCAAATGGATGTCATCCATCAGACACCTCAAGACCAGCGTCTTATCTCTCCATGGCTGCAGACAACATGTTGGCACTAACACACAGATCTATTTCAAGACGAATCTGTGCTAAGAGAACTGGTCCAAATTCCAGACCATGAGGATCATGACCTGGAGGCTCCTGGAATCAAGAAGGCTGTACAGAAGTACTTTGATACAGCATTGGAATTGCTACCCCTCACAGATGAGTTGGTGTTGAAGAAATTAAACTCGCCCGATCCAGGAAAGAAGTGAGTGGATCCAATCAACCCTTTCATGGAGTATGTGACCAAATGGGAACAAAAGGGGAATCAGCAACACACCATTTCACTGCCATCAGGACACAAATACAATGAAAAAGTATATAGTGCCCATCATTGGATTGCTCTGCTTGCTCTTGTGAGTTCAAAATCATGAGGAGTATAACCTGCCCCTACCTCAATCAGTCAGCACTCATGTGACCAAACTGAAAACAGCACTGGAGGAGAACGATAATGTCTCTCAAGCAATCCATAAGGTCCTTTGTGGAGTCTGGATGATGAAATAGATCAACATGAGAACAGATGCAAATCTGATACCTTGTCCAACAGAACACTTCCTTGCTCTCAGCACACTAAAGGAAGATGGTAGACACAAGGAACCTGTGGACGTCACTCCAGAGCTCGCAAAGTTGGAGTATTGCATTCAATTAACATGGCTACAAGAAATCAAACGCCGCTCACCTCTGGAATTTGATGGAGACGACAATGCTGCCTGTGATGCCCTCTCAGCATGGTTTACTGAGAAGAACAACTCACCATTTGACCAAATTCGTTCTCTTCAACATTGAGCTTCATCCATCACTTTCACAACAATGAGCATGCCTTGCATCTGGTGGACAGACTGCATTCATTGGAAGGAGCTGCTCTACAAGGGGGACAAGATCCATGTGAATCAGCTTCACAATATGTTTTCCAAAAGCAAAAGCGATATCATTGATCTCTGGGAGAAAGAGGTGTTGAAGGGTCTTTCCATTCATATTCCATATTCCAACCTCTTTGACAACCTGGAAAACAAAGATGTGGGCTATTCATTCCTTACAGATCCTCGCAACACATGCTTTAGCATGCCAGACATGCTAGGCACTGCATTCATGGCCAATGACACCACCAAGAGATGCTTTGGACACATGTCAAATGGGAGGATGGTGTGGAATCATGCAGCACTGAAGGATTGGCTTGCCAGCTATGCCAAGTTCCAAAGCCACTTGTTGATGTGCTGTGAGATGCTAGGGGGTGCACCAGGTCGAGGAACCAAACTCACTGCCATGACATTCTGCAACACACCACATCACTCCCAGTGCAATCTTGTGATTCTTGGTCACCATGTCTCGATTCTCCGTACATACAGCAAGACAAGCGCAGTCACAGGGCAAGACCGGCTGATTCCCCATGCTCTGGATGGAATCACTAGTGATCTGATGGTGCAATCCCTTGCACTTGCAAGACCTTTTGCTCAGTTGGCCATCCACATCTGCTATCCAGAAAACCACACCTTGGCCAATCTGTATCAACAATACATGTTTGTCAACTTTGACAAGCTATTCAGGACGGAGGACCTCAGTCGTCTCATGGCGAAATCAAGCCTTCCACATACAAATGTCAGGTTGACTGTCAATCCATGGAGGCACATCAGCATAGCATTCAGACGCAAGCTGGTGAACTATGGCGATGACATACTCGACCTGGACGAACATGAGACCATTGATGCACTTCAGGCAGGACACTCGCGAGCCACAGAGAATAGGATATATGGTCTTAGTCCTGAGGCACTGGCAGGCGCTGCAGAGGATGCCCTTCCACTGTTCCTTGACATCAGTAAAAGATGGCAAGTTGCCATGCACACTGTTCCTGGTGGCCTTGGCCTATCCTACAAGTCTGCATCTATGGCTGCATTCCATCTCCTGGCCAAGTCGGGTCAGCTAGGAACTGAGGTGCAGAGGAGTGCTTCAGGTCAGATGGAACCACATGCATCTACACTCTCAGAAACAAAAATTGCTGAGCTTGTTTTGGAGAAGCTAGATGACACAATCGGTTGAAGCCTTGAGAGTCGACTCCTTGACAGCCTTGTTTCTGCATTGACACCGATGATCAAACAGGCAGTCTCAGAATCCCTCGAAAGGATGCAGATGACTTCCCACAACGAAGGTGCCATATTGAGGCCACAACAGGAAGATCCAGTTGCAAGTGAAGAGCTGGATGTATTCAACCATGACCTGCAGACAGCGACTCCAGTACGTATAATGAATGGTGCAGACAGACAGTCAAGCTCCTATGAACTGTACGAGCACCAACAGCAGTCATGCCACATGTCAAGTCCAGTTCTTCTCCGCTCTGCTCTGGTTGGTCGGAGGTGCGAAGGGTGACTGGACGAAGGGGTGGAGTCGTCAGAGGTGGATGGACTTTGGCTTCAGCGATGCAGGTGGCACGCTGCACCCTTGTGTGAAGTATGTCCTAAGTATTTCGGAGGACGGAGTTGACGATTGGAACAGAATCCGATAGAGCAAACAGAGAAGTGACTTAGGTGTGATATACGAACTGAGGTTACAAACGGAGGGTACAGAGTTTATATACAAAGGTCCGGAGTTGGATTAGTAACGGAGATTGGTAAGTAAGAGGACTAAGCAAAGGAACTGCGGAGCTGTGCTCCGGATACAAGAGAAGCCAGAGCTGTGCACACGTAGGGAACACAGCTTCGGAGGAAGTCTAAGGGCGGAACTAAGACGAAAGGGGAAAGAGGAGACGGAGTTACCATAAATGGAATAAGGATGTACAAAAGAGGAAACGGAGATATGTCCAATATGTACGAGGTGCGTCTGTGATAAGATTGCACCGGAGTCCTTGACTGGAGATGGTCCGGAGGACTGGAGTGGGAATGCGGGATATGACACCACACCATGGAAGTAAATAGCTCAGGTGATATTTGGAGTAGGGAAGAAGAGGAATGGGAAGATAAAGTCATGGTATACAGCAATGCCCTTGGTTGGACAAGTGATGAAGACCTGGAGAAGCAATCAGATGAAGACAAGGATGAGGATGAGGATGAGGATGAGGACAAAGATGATACATGGCCACATCTCCCCACCAGAATGACAGATCTGATTCCACAACACACAAGGAACAGTCATATCCCAATCACACAATGTAAGGCTTACCTTTACCCAGAAGTCCTTTGTTGAACAAACATTCATATGCAGCATCACTTCTCTCGCTCCATGGGACAGTGGAATATCCTGCCCAGAAGACCTTACATTCTGCTGGCATGCCAATATCACAACGTGAGTGTAAACAATATCATCTCTGTGGATGGATAGTGATTTTAAAATAGCTGGTCAAACCTCAATGCATTCACCACATGAACCAAGCATGCTTGAGAAAGGCTGCCTTTCAGCATTGCAAGATACACTCAAAAATTCAAATGCTACATGGACATCACAGGGGCAGTGAAAGGCAGTTCTTGCAGTGATGGAACATAAGCATGATGTGCTTGCCATGCTGAAGACAGGCGGTGGGAAGTCAATGCTTGCCATCATTCCAGCAATTCTGAAACCAGGCGAAGCACTGGTAGTGGTGTTACCACTGAAGTCATTGGTGACTAACTGGAGCAGAAAGCTGAATGCGATGAAGATACCATTCCAGGTCTATGATGCAGGAAAGAGTGGAACTCTGCAAAGTAACATCAACGTCATTCTCGTATCTGCAGATCAAACGACATTCCATGGATTCCACGGATTCTTGGAATGGTTAAACATGGTGCTTCCTGTCACACGACTTGTGTTCAATGAAGCACACTTGGTATTGCTGGCAGACGACTACCAGAAATTGCTTCGGAGGATGGATGAGACTTGGTGCTTGCCAATACAGTTGGTCCTCCTGAGCGGAACTGTACCACCCACCAGTGTCCCAGAGTTACATCACAGATTCGGCCTTCAGGAAGAAACTATGCTTCAGATTCAGGAGTCCAGCAATCGGCCAGAGCTGGAGTACATACTGGAAGCGGGATGCAAGCCAGAGATTATCTTACACAGGGTTGTTCAGATCATCCAGGAGCAGCAGAAAGGATGGGGGGATATCAATTGAGGACTGGTATACGTGACATACTTGGATGATGGCTCTGCGTTGTCTAGCATGGTGAGCAATGCAGGCCAGATGATATCCCAGTGACCTAATGGCATGCATTCAAGACTGGGTGGCCATTCTACAATGGGGACAAGTGTTGAAGATATCTCATCTTATCTTATCTTCTTATCTTATCTCGGAGATCACCCTTATCATTCATCTTATCATTTAGATTATCATTTGATGGTGATCTCCCATGACACATGATTTGTTACATACGCTTCTCATGTTGTAACAAGGTGAAACGCTTCTTTTACTTCATCGTTTCATCTACATCAACTTCTTGCTTCTAATTTGTTTCACCTTCATCAGCTTCTCTGATAGAAGTGTTTCACATCTGAAACACGTTTCACTATAGTGTTTCACATTTCAGTCTGAGTTTAAACCTTAGTACCAGACTGTATTTAAACCGGGTGTCATATCCCGCATTCCCACTCCGGTCCTCCAGACCATCTCCAGTCAAGGACTCCAGTGCAATCTTATCACAGATGCACCTTGTACATATCGGACATATCTCCATTTCCCCTTTTGTACATCCTTATTCCGTTTATAGTAACTCCGTCTCCTCTTTCTCCTTTCGTCTTAGTTCCGTCCTTAGACTTCCTCCGAAGCTGTGTTCCCTACGCGCGCACAGCTCCGGCTTCTCTTGTATCCGGAGCACAGCTCCGCAGTTCCTTTGCTTAGTCCTCCTACTTACCAATCTCCGTTACTAATCCAACTCCGGACCTTTGTATATAAACTCTGTACCCTCTGTTTGTAACCTTAGTTCGTATATCGACTCTAAGTCACTTCTCTGTTTGCTCTATTGGATTCTGTTCCGATTGTCAACTCCGTCCTCTGAAATACTTAGGACATACTTCGCGCAAGGGCGCAGTGTGCCACCTGCATCGCTGAAGCCAAAGTCCATCCGCCTCCGACGACTCCACCCCTTCACCCAGTCTCCCTTCACACCTCCGACCGACCAGAGCAGAGTGGAGAAGAACCGGACTTGACACTGGGCCCTCTAGCCCTAATCGACAACAGTTCAAGGAGTTCTCTCTCTACCTGAGTGACTCTTCCCTTATCCCTTTCCTCTTCACTCAGAGACACTCACTCACCCTTGATATACTACTGCCACTATTCTGGTTGCAAGTTCTCATCACTCCAATCTATTGAAGTGAGTCTCACACTTCAAGCTTATCCCTTGGCTGTCCCTTGGTCTGCACCCCCTTTGGGAGTTTGCCTGTACACTTCCAAAAACAAGGATACCAGCGATGATCAACGTCTACATGCATATCAGTCTTGGCGAAGTGGAACAGCGCCAGTGATGATTTGCACCACATTATTCAGCACTGGAAACGATTATCCACACGTCAGACTTGTCATACACGTGAAGATGCCGTACGAAATGAGTGAACTCATTCAAGCTCAAGGACATGGCAGATGTGATGGAAAGCCAGCGAAATGCATCATCATTACTGGGAGACACACCCTCAACATCAAGGTGAAACACGATGACATTGATCACAAAGGTCAATGGTTTGCACATGACTTTGTCAACATCCACGGAACCACTAGGTGCCTGCGCTATGGCCTCACATTGTATATCGATGGCAAAGGGACGGAGTGTGTAGCAGATGTGGCAAATTGATGTTGCTCGTTCTGCAGCACCATCACCAGGGTTCAGGGGCGTCCAACCATGCATGCGACCACTGTGACACATAGGGGAGGCCAGATGGAAGTTAATAGTGCCAAGGAAGCGTCGTTCATGGATGCAGCGAGCCTCACAAAAGAGAGGAGGACTAAACAGCAATATTGAGTCTTGCAAGATGCCAAGCAAATGTGAAAGTGCCTTGACACGATATGGAGACATGGGTGTGCTCTTTGCACAGCTTGCAAAGTAGTCCCAGAATTCCAGCACACGTTAAACAACTGTCCTCGATTCCAGGAGATTTCGATGCCATTCCACACTTACGTCACCTGGAAGAAAGGAATACGATATGATCCAAAACAGTTCAATGTGATCTGCTGGAGGTGCCACGTGCCTGCTTGCGATAATACACTACACCCACCACTCGAGAAGAGGAAGAAAGGAGAGTCCTGGGACTGTGAGTGGGAAGATATCGTGATACCGACCGCAATTGGAATATTCCACATGGAACCTCTGAGGACACATGCGGAGGAAGCGTTCGATGTCAAATGGAACACGGTGCAAGAGCTTCAGTCATGGTTGACCCTAGTGCCGGCAGAACATGGGCGATATAGTCACGTGATGGACCTGTTTATGTGGTTTACAAACGGATCGCTAGTCTGACGAGTCACATGCATCCAGAGATGGCAAGGTAGACCATATATTTATATAAACTTGTGAACAGTATGTATACATTGCACATGGACCATCGGAAGGCGGTGTGATGTGATTTAGGTTCAGCATGGTTCCATAGAATATATTGCACATTGAGTGCAACCAAATGCATACAGCCGAACGATTGCGATTGTGATCCTCACTGATAACACACTAAACAGCGGTTCGGTGCCTGTTCGGCGTCCTAATTGCTAGACATACAGTTTACAAGCATCCCCAGATCCCATGTTAGAACGTGTATGTATATCAACTGGCGAACAGTATTTGTGTTATCATCAGCGTCACCTGTTAGTACATGGTCTATGTTGTGAAAACCTGTATCGCACCGAACATGCATGTTCGGTGTGATCAGACATCTCCAACTCAAGCTAGGAGTGGCCCACACACTACCACCATATAGCATTTCATTGATTTAGTGTTCTGAGTCACTGAATGTTACGCTTGGCCCGGATAGGGACGAGTGTAGACCTAGCGGGACGATGGTCGCTTCTTGACGAGCGCGAAGGACGTTATCCTAAGGGTCTTCCTTAGGAGGCGAGGACGAAGGCGGCCGAGGGTCTTCCTACGGCGACGAGGTAACTGCCGGGCTAGCGATGCTAGTCGGTGGACGAGGGAACTGCCGGGCTAGCGATGCTAGTCGGTGGACGAGGGATACTGCCGGGCTAGCTGTGCTAGTCGGTGGACGAGGGGCTCAAGGCTTGGGAGCGAGGAGCGAACAAGGTAGTTTGCCAGGTAAGTCTAGCTTAGGGTACATGGCTAGACGACTGGGGTTTATATACCTGTCTGTGATGCGCACAGACCAGCTACCATATAAAGAGAACAAAGGAAAAGAAGATAAGAAGTCCGAGTTGAATCGGATGGAGGCGTAAGCCAGAATGACCAACGGGTTGAAAGGGGTAAAGGAAGTCCGAGATGGATCGGACTGAGAGTAAGGAAGAATGACAAAGGATCCGATGGGTCAGATCGTGAAGTAAGCATTAATGACAAATGATCCGGCGAGCCAGATCGAGGGATAAGCGAAGAACGGTAAGTGCGAAGAAAGAAAAGGGGTGAATCGTAACACTGAACATATACCATTGTCGACTGTGATTCAATGCTATGCTTGTACCCATGAGACCAAACATCTATGTATGGAAGGCATGCTCACCCAAAACGGAAGAGATGGTTGTGCCCATGGGAATGGAAATCTATACACAGAAGGTGTGCTCGCCCATCACACACTGAGATGACACCAAACTCAGTTCAGTGTAGGCACTAACTGATCACTTTGTGAGGAGGGTGTGCCAGAATGTGCAACCTAGTATGGGTTTAGTGTGAGAGGTAGTGTATTATTAGACCCAAGATGCACATTTCTATTCCACTGAACATGCAGGTTTGGTGTCATAAGATGTCATAGGCAGCTCCCCACACGTGTGTGCCTGATGACGCAATCCGGTAATTCAAGAATGCAGTGTTCTATGGCCCCGAACATGTGCATTCGGTGTCATTTTCGGACCTCCCCTTGCTCAATATAGTCTCCAATTGCACTGAGCATGTACCAGTTCTGCCTTTAATTCGTGAATGCAGTGTTCTATGCCCCTGAACATGTGCGTTCGGTGTCATTTTTGGACCTCCCCTTGCTCAATATAGTCTCCAATTGCACTGAGCATGTACCATTTCTGCCGTTAATTCATGAATGCAGTGTTCTATGACCCCAAACATGTATGTTCGGTGTCATTTTTGGACCTCCCCTTGCTTAATATAGTCTCCATTCACACTGAGCATGTACCATTTCTGCCTTTAATTCGTGAATACAGTGTTCTATGCCCCCGAACATATGCGTTCGGTGTCATTTTCGGACCTCCCCTTGCTTAATATAGTCTCCATTCGCACTGAGCATGTACTATTGCCACCTTCCACCTCTGTTCATTCACTGCTATAAGGTGTATTCACCTCCTGATCTATGCATCGTGAGTGGGAACTAGTATCTATGCACCACAGATGTGCTCACGCAAACAGGAAGGTATGGTTGTACCTGTGGGATCTGATGTCTATGTATGACAGGTGAGCTCACCCGATAACACACCGAACTGACACCAAACACAGTTCGGTGTATGCACTACTCCATCACTGCATGAGGAGGGCATGCTGGCAAGTACCACCAACTGGAGAGCCTGCATGATCCTACGTCTCCAAGTCAACCAAGGTCCCATCCCTGTGTGAGGAGGGTGTGCCCACAAGTACCATCTACTGAGTGTTTGGTGTCATAGGACATCTCCAGGTCGACTGAGGAATTGCGTACACACTTCTGCATCATTACAAGGTATTCGCAACGCTTTTTATAGCACCGAACATGCACCATTGGTGACGTCCACTTCCTTTCCTGCACCACTAGACCGTAACTTGCTTGATCTCTAGAAGGAAAGTTTACATGCATCCACAGAGGGCATGTTAGATTATGTATGTATCATAACCTGCCAACAGCGTTCATATATTCCAGGTGTTTGTACAGATGTACGAATGTTCATATTGACATTCGCTCTGGGCGCATGATGTTTGCAGCATAGAGAGATGTCTCGTTGGTGACAGTTCGGTGTCATAGTATGTTCGGTGCCATAGTATGGATCATCCTAACACATCAAGCCACACATGATAGCCCATTCCAGTATGTTGGCGCATGCTACAATACTGTGGAAAGGATGGTATATACGACCAGAGGAGCATGATATGAATGTGAGTCGCAAAGCAGCGTCGAACCACTACCAAACCCTATATCGTCACACTGGAAGGTCGATGCATTCTATCACACGACGCACTGATCATTCTGCATCATGTATCAGAGAGAGAAAGGCATGTTACATTTGCTTAGGTACGTGTATCAAATTGTCTGCTACATGCTGGGTGGAAAGTTGAAACTCCACAACGCGTTGAACCTGATCAGCTCTTGTGGCGCTCAATCAGCAGGCATCGTGGATCACTTTTTTGGAGGCATGGCCTCCTCACCATGCTCACGATCGCCAGCACTCCCAGCTCCGTCACTGCCCTCAGCCGCCCTCTCCTCTTCCTCACCCTCCTGTCAAGTGTGCTTCAGGGTCGAGCACGTTGCGGCTGCTGTGCTCTCCTCCTCTCGCACTTGTTTCGACTGCATTGCCAGCTGATTTGGAGGTGGCGTCTCTTCGCGCACTTGCTTCAACTGCACCAACGTGTGTGATTCTACACGGATGCATGTCAGAGTCTATGGATGAGGTACCAACACGGGTGGAAGGGCCATACCTGGCGAGCCAGGCGTGGAGTGCGATTCTGTGCTCGATGGTTGTTCTGGACCCACATCCATCAGAACAACATTGCCTTGTCTCTGTGAGCTCGTGGGAGAGTGATGTTGTACGAATATGCACCTTCCATGTCGGATCGCACATCCTGTCCTTCCCTTGACACATCCAACGCCTGGGGGACATTGTGCTCCTGGTCGACCTCCATGTCCACAGAGGTCTCAGATGTGGTCCCCAGGATCCTCATTAGCCAGCCAGACACTGCAGACATGTCAGCAAGCAAGCACCTACATAAACACATACTGCTCACCCCATTCCTTGTCGATCTTCCTCAAGTAGTGCGCGACTACGTGATCAAGCAATCCCCTCATCGCCACTTTGGGAACCTGACGGATGTCATACGAGTACATTGACCCCTGCAGCATTGGCGGAATCTGGGACCTGTCATGTTCATCCCAGTCTAAGATGGAAACCAGTCAGTCAACGAGGACAATGTGATGAGTGTGTGAAGTGTGCACACCAAAATCGCAGAGCCTCATTCTTTTGATGTTCATGTCAAAGGTCTCACGGAACTCCTGCAGCATCGCAGGATCGTGTCACCCAAGCAGGAACTCCATAATCAGGAATTCCTCAAAGTTCAGGCAGTCATAGGCTTGGATGTCATTGATCATTAATCCAACAGCTGGTCACAGGAGAGACTCGATGGTGTTATCAAGGTGTACCAAGATTCTTGTGAGGCAAGGCATGAACAATTTGTGCACCTTCAGGGGATGGTTTCGGTATTTGCTGTACAACATCTGAATTACAGACATTCGCCAGAGAGCTTGCTGCAAGAACGGGTGGTACTGCTGTGGCAAGAACACGTGGTGTTTGGTGCTGTTGTCGTTCAAGTTCGTCTGCTTCACCTCGAACACGTCCTTTGTGAGAGGGTGTATCGTGTATTGGACTTGATAAATGTATTCGAAGTGGGTGCGCGTGGGTAACACTTGTTGCCAGTAGTAATCGGACATCGTGGACGTCTGTGATGGTGGTGGTGTGCACGGTGGTGGTGGTGACAGATGAAGACGCATGTGGTGCCACAATGCCACACGTTGAGATTCAAATATAACAATACATGCGCCATGTGACCGACACGTCATGATGGACCGGGTGGACTAACACAGCATCATATAACACCAAACAAGCACCAACTGGTGCCCGTTCAGTGTCATACCGTGCATGGTACATACTGTAGAAGGTGCAACCTACACGGTTAGCGTCACTCCGTCTCCCAATGGTTGTCAGCCCCCACCGCACCCGGACCCTCTGACACTGATTGACACCTGTTCGGTGTCATAGAACGCCTGACACATGTATCATGATGTGTGATGTGCTTGGCAGGTATTGATACCCGATCGGAGAAGTGTGCTACGACACCGAACACCTACGTGGCACCATGTGTTCGGTGTGTTGCTACTCACCGTGCAATCGTTCCAATGTAGTGGTGCTCACTCGCAGCGACCTCGGAAGCACAACGATTCACCGCATGCTTCGTATCGAGAAACATATTACAATGTGTGATGTACACTCAGGGTGCATGCGTCCTAGACATCTCGGAGTCCTTTGGCACTGAACATGCATTGGTTTGTCCTTGGTCGGTGTCCTAGAACACTCATTAATGTACTGTGAGGTGTGGAATACACGCTCGGCAAAGGAATGCGATTGAGGACATGTTCCATGACACTGAACATGGACAGGGGAGTACATGTTCGGTGTCATAAAATGCATGGAACACATAGGTCGAGATGGAGCCTCCATGTAATGCATCTCCACTCCATGCAGCAGTCGTTCTACCTCACTGAACAGAGGGTTACCGAAGCATGATACCTCCACCTATTCCACGCCATGACATACACACAGGGCACATGCATCCTAGACATCCAGGGGTCATTTGTCACCGATCACACATCGGTTGGTACTTGGTCGGCGTCCTGGAACACTAGATACATGCCTGGTGAGGTGTGGAATACGCACACGGTGGTGGAATGCGATCAGGGACATGTTCCATGACACCGAACATGGACAGGGTAGTGCATGTTCGGGGTTATAAAATGCACGGAACGTATAGGTCGACATGGGACCTACATGGAATGCATCCCCACTCCATGCCAGAGTCGTTCTACCTCACCAAACGCTGGGTTACCGAATGCCTAATACCTCCATCACCATGTCCGACCTATAAAAGACACATTGACATGCAATGGAATGCATCTTCCCACAGCACGGAGGAAATCCCTTTGGCCTGATGGATGTAGTGAGGCGAACGCATTGAGAAATATGCACGGAGTCACCATCGACGACATGCAAACAAACAGATCCCATGATATCCAAATATATTTTCACATACACAGGATCGAATTGTGCGCTCCTTACATAATCACGTCAATGTATTATGGCATCGGAGTTGAAAATTGTGTCAAACCACGTTGTCCTTCAACCATCGTATCATGTCTGACGCTTTGACACTCAGGTGTTGGGTACGAGCTCAGCCCACCCAGTGTGTCTTCGACATTACTGCTTCCAAAACTGCAAGCGTCCTCGAGCTGCAAAAACTGATAAAGCGATCGGAATCACAAGAGGACACATTTCGCCATCTGGACGCGAGGGATCTGCGGCTGTACAAACCTAATCCTGTAGCCATGCCCTATGACGCCAATCTCTCCGGTGTCATCTTGTTCAACTTGGGGACACCCCTCCTTCACCCCGAAATACTAGCAAACGTGTTTGATGTGGCACCACCAGCAGGTCACATCCACATCATACTTGGCATGTGTTCGGTGCGATGGAAGCTTTGCCTTTTAACTGATAAGCGGTCATATAGACGCGCCATCCGTTGAGATCGAGTGTTGGATACCCATCGGGGGAGTGCTGGACAACTATGACGTGAAGATGCATACGCACAAGAAGATCCGGGAACTGAAAACGTTGATTCAGGAGCGAGTACCGGAGCTTAGGAATATCCCACAGACCTCCGTCCGCTTGTACAAGGTGACGGGATCCGGAGAGGAGCTCCAGGCGAACCACGACAAGATGAACGAGTCGAATTTCCTTCCGATGAACCATCTTTTGTACAAAGCATTCTTGCAACTACCAGTGCTCGAGCCATATCAGGTTGTCGTGCATGTTCGGAAATCTGACGGTATGTCGACTCTGTGTGGTCACGTATTGTGCTGATGTCTAGATATAGCATTGACTACCACTTCTTCGTCGACTGACGATGCTGGAACTGGAGCACGTGGACGGTGTGCGATCACGCTGGCACGAGCGAGCTACCTTGCAGCCCGCCCGAAAAAGGAATCACCATCCAGTGGTTCTCACCCTTCGTCATTCCGTGAAGCACAGAAAAACGAAGAAACTCGGATACTTTGTGGCCGTCCGCGTGAAGCGCAAGAAACCATTCCCGCAACACTCCTTCATCCTGTCTTCGGCCAGTTTCAGGACGACTGCCATGCGAAGACCAGGATGATGGAACAGGACAACGACTTTGTCGACAAGCTCGCAGATGCCATGTCCGCGCTGTATGTCGATGAGAAGCAGCGGGTGGAAGCCATGACTACGATCTTCAAGTCTGCCGCACAGCTCAACTTTTGCACGAACACAAAGGTCGAGGGGAGCAATTATGCGATAGATGCCGAGTTGTCCGTCTGGAACGACAGTGTCCGTCATTCCTATGTCATAGCCGAGGTCAAGAATGAGGCTGCGGTCTCTGCCTCAGAGCCATATATGCAAGCTGCAGCCTACTATGTGGAGTCGACCAGAGCACACGCACTGACGATGCCAGGGTCTGCCCTGCCCTGCCTCCTCTTGGTACTTACTGGTAAGTGTGTTCAGCTGTAACGCTCCAATCTAGACCACCGTTCTCTTCAGGATCACAGCTCCTCTTCGCCGGTGCTGTGTGGAGTGTACGTCCCATCGTGCAGGTGCTCTCTACCCCAGTGGCATTCCAGTATCATTCGTCCGATACCAGGAGTCAGGTAAATGCTGCACGTCACATGGCTGCATTCGCCAAGGCCGTGAAGACACTGAAGAGATACTACGAGTGCCTTCCCGATCATCCGACAAGCACACACTCTCACATGGTCTTCCCGTACTGCACGACATTCAAATCCCTGGAGGACAATCAGATGCAAAGCTTCGTGTATGTGGAGCAGCCACATAAGCACAAGCTGGTCTTCTTCGGGGAACTCGGTCCAGACAAGGCTCCCGTTTGCATCAAGTTCGCACAACGGTATTCGAAAAAGGCCCACTTACACTGTGCGAACATGGGCTTCGCGCCGACCTTACTAGGGTTCAGATATCTCCCTGGTGGATGGTACATGGTCGTCATGGATAGGCTGGTCGGCTATGATGTGTTGGCGGACGTGCGGGTGACCGAATCCCTGCCGCAGTCGCTGTTCCCGTGCATTGGCGAACGGCTCCATACACTCCACGATCGAAGCATGGTGCATGGGGACATCCGGGATACAAACATCCTGGTAAAGAAGACCGACAGGACGATATTCATGATCATCGACTTCGACTGGGCAGGAAAGACGGGTCATGTGCGATACCCGCCTTATGTAAATTTCAGAGACATCTGGAGACCGTCTGGCGCGAGAGATGGGAAGTCGATCTTGGCAGAGCATGATGACGCAATGCTTCGTCATATCTTTGCTCACAGGGGCGAATAGGCATTGTCATGTATAGGTATTTATTGTGTTCGCACGAAACAAGTGCCATCGTCGTGGGAGTCATGGATTGCATCCTCCATAAAGTTCACGGTGCCACCTATGCATATCGAGTTGCCACATCGCTGAGCAGTTGATATATCTCACCGGCCATCTGGTGGTTGACGCATGTTCGGTGTCATAGAATTCTGAATACGTGTGGCAGAGTGTCTGACATATATAGCATATGATGATGCGCAATGCGTGACACATTCCATGACACCGAACCGCATGTGTACATCGCGTGTTCGGTGGGGATGAACACCTTGTACATGTATTACGACCTGTTACAAGCATTCTCACAGCTTCCTGAGGGCATCCACCATCCTCTCCACCATCAGCTTGCCCTGCCTCTGCATCCCCATCCCCTGTCCTGGTCTCGTCATCGTCTGTCCCCGGATGCGCTGAATCGTCCTTGTCCTTGTCCTGGTCCATCGTGGCTATCGCCCCTCCGCCCCTCCATCTTGCCCCAGGCCTCCCCAACCCTCCTCTCGGTCGTCGTCCCCTTCAGCGTCAATGGACATCGAATGTATGCACTACTGCAGCACTGTCAGCATTACTGTGCTAAGATGTTATGAGATACTTACAATCGCAGACCACATTGTGTGACGTCGCTCGACCAGCTCTGTTCACCTGGGCCAGAGTCTGGACGCTCTGGTGATAATCAATGGTTGCCATAGCACGCATGGTTGCGGAGTATGTGAAACGTTGGCGGTGAAGGGGTGGTATTCGAAAAGTACAAATATAGGAAAAGCACAAATATGGAAGTACACGATCGGCTACGGGCCACAATGATTACGTAATATAATGACTGTGGGACTCTCCATTTGCCGTTGTTGTCAACTAAGCGCACACACGGTCCTCCCTTCACTTTACGAACAACGATTGTACGATTAGTATACCCAAACCCATTTCGACATCGATCTCAGCGAATACTCGACATGCCACCGCGATATTCCAACCACTCTGGACACTGGGCGATGCAAGGATACGAGGTGTGTATTCACACCTGTGGTTGCACGACACAACACGATAGCCCACTCTGGCCGCGGGAGGGCGGTGCGTGTGCACGCCACTCTGCAACTCGCAAAACCCACCCCGCATGCTCCGAGTACTGCCCAGGTTCGTCTGCGTTCATCCAAGGTGTGCCCCGGTCGCAGAAGACACGCAACGCGACGAGGGAGGAAATCCTCGAATACCTCCCTGCAGGAAAGGCAGCACGGGAACTGCAGCGGCTTGGACTGTCGTCCGAACCGGCACCGTCTGCTCAGGAGAGCACGAACAGGTGCGTATCAGACCGATATGAAATACTTTGAAAGCTCTATACTAATCCCCCCTCCCCCCCCCCCCGTCACCATGTCAGCACTGACAATGAAGAGGACTCCATGGTGGTCGAAGTGGTGGACGACATCATAGGGGTCGACCTGCAACGGGATCAGTCGGAGCAAGAAGACAGAAACGAAGCTAACGACGACGACCCATCAATAGATGACATGGAGGTGGATATGGAGCCTCGCGATGTCGTGGGTACACGTTCGGACACGGAACGCATGCTGGCTAGCACGAATCCGAGGCTAGTGGTCCCTGGACCATCATTCAGGATCGCCCATAGGTCGGCATCGAGCTCGGGCTCGTCTTTCGGACTCCCAAACCTGTGGCGCACCACCCCGGACGCCGACGCAGCCCCAGAGCCATCGTTCGGGGTCGCTCACAGGTCGGCATCGACCTCAAGCTCATCCGTCGGAATGCCATACCTGTGGTGCGACACACCGGACGCTGAACCAGTATCTCAATCCTTGTCTCTCGAGCAGGCGAGTTCTTCGTGGTATCCCACGATGACATCGGAGCAGAGAAAGTTCAGAATCCTCTACGTCCCAGATCCGAGCCGGGCGATGAAAAGGAAGGAGGCGATCGAAAACCTTGGATGGACTCCACGGGAGGTATCACCAGCTGAATACGACCGGATAAAGCATCTGACGAGACTCGTGTACAAGAACGGGGAAACGAAGAACAAGGTAAAGGTGATCGTCGCGGAATGGGTGAGTTCAACCTCGATATTTCATTTTCGAGACCTCCAGGCATTGATGCGAGAGATGGTGCAGCTGTGGATAATGCTACAGGTGGATCAATACGAGAACGGGGAGGCGTTCGACGTCCAGTTCCTGACATGGGACAAATTCAAGGCCATTGTCGTCGATCCCCCCAGTCATGCCAAAGGGTGGAACCGGCTGGCGACGATGGACTGCATTGTCGGAGGGATCGATTATGCGATCAACGATATGTACGTTCACATCAGACCCTGCTACCGTTCGGGATCTGAACACTGAACGATGTATATCCACAGCGACGATCGGGATCCCTATGACGTTGACGTTGACAGCCTGCGGAGGTACGAATCGAACGTCGCCCAACTCACGTGGAAGGGAAAGGTGGCCGAATCCTTCCTGACGTTGGAGGAGATAAGGTGCGCTTCGTCCCAAGCGTGAGGACGCTATTCTGACTCGGTGAGATCAGGAGCATCGTGGCGAAGGAGCCTAAACCGCTTCGAATGGCCGACATACGTCAGGCGATCATCAATCCACAATCCGGCGCGGCACCGATTCGATCTAGAGCAAGGGCCGAGTTCGTGACGTTCGTCGAAAACACGTGGAGGGAACTTGTGCTGCGGGAAACCAAGGCCACTGGCGCGAAGCCGTCGATCACAACCTTTTGCAGGATGGACATCGGGGTACGAATCGACCCCTCCGGAAATGCGCCCCCCGTGTACTTCGTGAACGAGGTGGAAAGGTCGTTGAATACCAGTATCTGGCTGCGGTTTCACGACAGGGTCATGGGCACATTGGCGGACACCTTCGCGATGGTATTCAAACAATGGCTGACGGACATTCGAAACCCATATATCGTGTAGTCGCATACATTCATATTTCATGTCTCATTATACCCAGCATCATCAATGTTATACCCAATAGGTGGTGGGATGAATGTAGAGAGTAGAAGTGATGTCGAACGTGTACATGCTCGATGTGATACACAGCATGGTACATGCATTCACAGGTGTGCCATAAATGCAAAGCATTGCCGCATGTCACGGGAGGTGTTGTACCCCACCAAACGTCTGAGTGGCACCACAGGTTTGGTATTGATCACGCGGAACTGGTGTGTATCACACCGAACGACCACTACGCATCAATGTTTGGCATGATAGAATTTGAGCGAGATCTGCTGTCCTGTCGGCTATGCTGATGCAGCATCAGGAGATCTGTTTGCAGGTGTTCCATAACGCTAAACTACTACTAGCATGTAACATGTGGTTGGTGTCCAGTGCAAGGTATGCCTATCGAGCATGTGCATACAGTGGCTCAAAAAACTGTCTGCATGTTTGCATGTTTTACATTAGTTATGACTAAATGCAATAGCCCCTAACCCTAGCCCTAAACCACAAGTGTATGAAATGAAGTACATACACTTGGCGTTCT
>JBBPTA010000295.1:0-19215 GCA_038093915.1 Boletellus aff. emodensis
TCCCACTGTCCAAACTCTCATCTAGGTTCTGGCTCAATCACATCCACACTCCCAGCACCCACCATCCTGCCATCTCACCTGTACACCCATGTAGTGCCATACAAATGGTGCCTACCCCCATTACACAGATGCACTTGGCACAAATGCCTGTACCTGCATCCACTCCATCAAGTGCATCTGTCATCACCATCTCACATGCATGCACAGTGCAACCAGGTGTGCCTGTGCCATCCATTGCCATCTGTGCCATCATATGATCACACTGGTGATGTGTTGCAGCTGTGAGCCTCAGAGTGCATGGGTAGTGAGCACTGGCATGCAGGCAGCTGTCCTGGGCATGCTTGAGGTAGTGGTGCACAACAGCAGGCAAGTGGCAATGAATGGTGGTAAGATGGGAGTGAGAAGGGCTGAGTGAGTCATGCTGTCATGCTGTGGGGGCATGCATGGCAAAGATGGCCTACCTTCTCTTTGGCTGCAGCAATGGCATCCAGGTGGGCACCTCCAACCCAGTGTTCATGAACCAGATCAGTCTCAAGCCACACCATGGCGAGATGCCATCATTCCTACTTGAACCCAAGAAGATCAAGAAAGCAGCCCTTGAGGGTGATGAGCACCTGTCATAGGAGATATGACTTGGAATGGAGTAGATCAGGGAAGTGAAGAACTTGGGGGTGTTCAGGATGTGGGAGGACTGGAAGTTCATCAAGGACCACTGGGATAGCCTGATCACACTCAAGGAGGTCCAACATATCTTGGTGTGCACCTCATTTCATTTTTTGGATATTTCCCTGTAGGATAATGTGTAGGAACTGTAGTTACCTAGTAAGCACTATATTATCATTGTAGAGAGTAAGTAGACATACTTGTAGTTACCTGGTAAGCACTAGAGTAACTACAGAAGTATGAAAGGACTAAGTACTGTGCTCTAGTTTATGTAAGCATACCAAAAGCAGTACAATAACTAAATATCCAACACTCCCCCTCAAGTATGAATCTAAAAGAAGATACTTGCCCAATAGAAAGGGTAAAGGTAAAGTAAAAAAGGGGTTGAATACCTGAATCCAAAGTATCCATGAGTCCATGTATCATATGTTCCAAGTCTGAGTCTGAGTCTGAGTCTGAGTCTGTAGCATCTGGTCCACTAGCACCTTCCTAAATGGGTGAGTTGCACCTTGCTAAGAATTGGATGTGCACTCTCAACTTCTTGACTCCCATAACTCCATGCATAGTCCAACTTGTAGAGTAGCTCTTGTACAGTATATTCATGGCCTTCTTGTTGTCTGTGTGGCCTATAGATACATCCATTGGTGGTTTTATGAGGTTTGTGAGGTTGCAAGTTGCAGCACTCAAGTGGTTGCTATATAGGGTAGTCATGACTTGTTGTCAGTCATGTGCTTCACCACACATTTTGCAGAATTTAAGTCAGGATTAAATGTCTTCCCAAACATGAAATTGATAATTGGGATGTGTTACCAACAATTTAGAGGTGGGGCATTATCTCTTTTTCTCTGAACTGCTTGGGTTGTGTCTTTCTCTTTGTTCCACTTCCTTGTCTGTTTCTCCCTCTTCATCTTCACACCCCCAGATGGAGTATTTAGATGATGTCATCTATCCAGCATTCCCCCTTTATCCGCCAGATGGAACTTCCCTCAATTGATCCATCGCTTACTATTCCAACTTCCCACGTTCCTCTTTTGTCGATACACTTCCCCTATCCTCAGATGCATCATCTCCTACAGCTGTATCTATTACTACGTCTGCATTTCCCCACGTTCTCCATCAGGCATCTCCTTTTTGGTAAGGTACAGCTCTACCTGGGTATATATTCATGCATGTACCACTAGTAGCACTTAGCTAGTTCTATGCAATCTACGCCTAGAATTTAGTTCATCCTCGAGTCCCATTGGATAGAGAGAAGAAGGTCCACTAAGTTCATGTGTACGCGTAACAAAAGAACTAGCTATCCAAACCCCACCCCTGCTATAACAGCAGAAGGGTGAGAACCCTGCTAAACATGTCCTACCGACCTCCAGAGAGTAGCGACGACGTCGTCTTCGAAGAAGAAACTCCTCATTACACCCCATCCCCCTCCCCCCAACCTAGAAGGATCGCCAGAGGAAGTGCACCCCCGACAAACCCACTCTTTAGCCAAAGGAGAAGAAGGACTTCAGTAACTCCGGAATACGTCACAAAACCAATGCAGCTACTTGCCCCTGTAGCTTGAGAACCCTCTGGACCTGCTTATAGACCTAACACCCCGGGTACTCCAAATCCAGAACCACGATCCCCCTCCCCCATCCTTTCCCCTTCCCTCCACATAACCATCATCCCAGATCCGGACATCCTCATGTCAGATCCTAAAGGAAAGAAACAGGCAAAGGTCTCAGATGACAACCCCTCCCAGGAAATAGATCCGAGATCCCCGGAAATCAAAGCCAGATTACCAGGTGACTTCTCTGGAGAAGCTGCAGACGCATCCCGATGGATAGCCACCATGGAAGCCTACTTCGTCATGAATCAACACATCTATTACCAAGATGACGTAAAGATGGCTACTTGCCTCAATAAAATGAGTAAAGGAAGGGGAGCGGTCTTTGCAGAAAGCTTGTATCCAAAGATCCCCCTTTATACATGGGACCTGTTTAAAGCAGACTTCAACAGCACCTTCATTCCAATTGGAATAAAGGAAAGGGCCAGGAACAATCTCTACGAGATGAAGCAATCTGACTTCCCTGACAAAAGAGAAAGATCCCTTCCCCATAGGGAAAAGAGGGGGAGCTTTGACGCATACACTGCTACCTTCCATCTGAAAGCTGCAAAGAGCAGCCTAGAAACCGGGTATGACAAAATCCTGATCGACACCCTCAGGAGAGGAGTAGATCACAGGCTTGCCAACATGATGGTGACTGTCAATCCCCAACCTACATCCTGGAAAGACTGGGTTAGCAAAGCCCACGTCTTTAATGAAAACATTATCCAGCTCAAACAGTTGAGAGGAAGGAGGGATTACATTCCTATGCCGCATGGAGGAGGAACCCATCATGTTGAAAGAGACCCAAACACTATGGATATCGACTTTGTCAAACTCTCCCCAGTAGAAAGGGCAGAACACATGAAGAACAACAAATGCTTTGTCTGTCACCGCATTGGGTGTAGATCCTCCAATCACAAGAAAGGAACGGGAGGTCCCTGAAACTGGCGAAAACCCTCCCAAAAGATAAACACTGTCGCTACCACTGAGACTGATGCCTTGGCCACATTTATCCAAGGGTCAGACCTACTCTGAGATGAATTACTTCGAATCCTCAAAGTTTGTACTGCTGAAGAAGAAGAAATCTGCATGATCAAAATGGATCAGGATTTTTAGTCAGGAGGGAAGAAATGATGGCTTCTCCTCCCCTATCTTTAGCGCCTGTATTTGTAACCGGTACAAAGACCCAAGCAATAAAACTCCCCATTCTATTGTACCAGGGGACAGGCAAAAACACCGTCGAAACATCCACACTAGTCAACAGTGGAGCCACAGGAAGTTTCCTTAGCAAGTTTCTGGTCCAAACCCATGGCTGGAAAACAAAATGATTACCAAAACCTATCCTCACACACAACATAGATGGATCCCTAAACAAGAACGGAATGATCTGTAGCACGGTCACAATAACCTTGCGCATCGGAGGATACTCACAACTAATGACTTTCCTCATATTGGACTGCGGAAAAGAAAAGGCGATCCTCAGAATAAATTGGCTGAGGAAGGCAAATCCAAAAATAAATTGGTCTACTGGAAAAGTGGAACTACCTGACACCCAAGAAATGTCCACATCGGACAGAACAGAGTATCGGTACCTCTTAAGATATCTTGCCGAGGAGACTTTGTCAAAAATAACCTTATCCACCGAACTAGTCCAGAAAACCAACCAACCAACCACAGAATTACCAGCTCGATACTCCTTGTACAAGGACATTTTCAGCAAACCCAAGGAAGGAGAACTCCTGCCAAACCGACCATATGACCATGCAATAGACTTAAAGCCCGACTTCTCCCCCAGAGTGGCTAAAGCCTACCCTCTAAATCCAAAGGAACTGCAGGTCTGCAAAGATTTTGTGGAAGAGCATCTTCACTCGGGAAAAATCTGACCTTCCAAATCCCCACAAGCCTCCCCATTCTTCTTTGTACAGAAGAAGGACGGCGGATTACGACCTTGTCAAGATTACCGATATCTCAACTCCACGACCATAAAGAATGCATACCCCCTCCCCCTGATCTCAGAACTCATTGATTGTCTATGGGATTCCACCATTTTTACTAAAATGGATATCAGATGGGGATACAACAACGTTCATATCTTGCCGGGCGATGAATGGAAAGCTGTGTTCAACACCCCATTTGGGCTATATGAACCATTGGTCATGTTCTTTGGGTTGTGCAACTCTCCACCCACTTTCCAGGCACTCATGAATGACATTTTCAAGGATATGATAGCAGAGGGATGGCTTATTATCTACATGGATGACTTGATGATCCACACTCAGGACAACCAGGAACTCCACCACCTGCGGACAATGTGTGTACTCAAGTGCATGTGAGACCATCGGCTATACCTCAAACTTAGTAAATGCCATTTTAATGTCTCCAAAGTGGAATATCTGGGAATGATCGTTCACCCCGGGTCAATCACCCTTGACCCCGTCAAATTACAGGCCATCAAGGACTGGACTCCACTGTCATATCCCGCGTTCCCACTCTGGTCCTCCGGACCATCTCCAGTCAAGGACTCTGGTGTGATCTTATCACAGACACACCTCGTACATATCGGACATATCTCCGTTTCCTCTTTTGTACATCCTTATTCCGTTTATGGTAACTCCATCTCCTCTTTCTCCTTTTGTCTTAGTTCTGCCCTTAGACTTCCTCTGAAGCTGTGTTCCCTACGCGCGCACAGCTCCGGCTTCTCTTGTATCCGGAGCACAGCTCCACAGTTCCTTTGCTTAGTCCTCCTACTTACCAATCTCCGTTACTAATCCAACTCCGGACCTTCATATATAAACTCTGTACCCTCCGTTTGTAACCTTAGTTTGTATATCAAATCTAAGTCACTTCTCTGCTTGCTCTATCGGATTCCGTTCTGATTGTCAACTCTGTCCTCTGAAATACTTAGGACATACTTTGTGCAAGGGCGCAGCGTGCCACCTGCATCGCTGAAGCCAAAGTCCATCTGCCTCTGACGACTCCGCCCCTTCGTCCAGTCTCCCTTCGCACCTCCGACCGACCGGAGCAGAGCGGAGAAGAACCGGACTTGACATCCACCCAAGTTGGTGAAAGCGGTGCAATCTTTCATTGGATTTTGCAACTTCTACTGGAAGTTCATCCTGAACTTCTCTGCAATCTGCGGACCATTGTACAATCTAACAAAAAAGGATCATACCTGGACCTGGACTCCTACTTGCGAATCAGCCTTCCGACAGCTACAACGGGCATTTTTGGCTGCCCCCATGTTGTGACTCCCCCGGTCTACTGACTCCTTTTGAGTAATGACTGATGCATCCTTGGGAGTGGCAGGTGCTGTCTTAATGCAAAAAGATGTCAATGGTGACCTCCACTCATGTGTTTATTATTCGCAAACATTTTCTCCGGAAGAAAGGAACTACGACATCTATGACTGAGAGCTCTTAGCAGTCATATGCACCTTGGAGGAATGGCGACATTACCTCACTGGGACAGCTCACCCCGTCACCATCCTGACCAACTACAAGAACTTGGCTTACTTTAAACAACCACACAAGCTGTCTCGGCAACAAGCTAGATGGATGTTGTTCCTGCAGGATTTTGACCTGTCATTTTGCCATCAACCAGCATGGTTGATGGGACCTGCTGACGCTCTGTCATGAAAGGATGAGGTGAACACCTCGCTCGACAACCATGACATTACCCTGCTCCCCACTGATCATTTCATCTCCCTTATTGATCTGGCCCTTGTAGACAAAATCATACATTCATCCCCTGCTGACCCCCTAGTTATCTCGGCTCTGGCCGCACTGCAGGACAGATGATCGCTCCTCCTCTGATCTTCTGTGCAGGATTGGCATTTCACCGATGACACCTTGTACTTTAAAGGTCGCTTGTACATCCCCAAAGCCGCCCAGCATGATCTCGTGCACTCAGTCCACACCTCCGAGGCTGGTGGACACGCTGGCACTTTCCACCTGTTACACTTGTTACAGCACGACTATTGGTGGCTGGGTTTACCCACATTTGTCCAGCGTTATGTTGCCAGGTGTGCCGATTGTCAGGCACACAAGGTGATTACACACCCGGTGGTACCTCCTGCTTCCCCACTTATCAGCACCACCACCCACCCCTTTGAATCTATTTCCGTCGATCTCATCACCAGCCTACCCCCTTCAGGTGCCTATGATGCTGTCATGGTCGTGGTCGATCATGGCCTTATGAAGGGGGTCATTTTCTGCCCCTGTACATCAGATATCAATGCAAATGGGGTTGCCCAATTATTTTTCAAACATGTATTCCCCAGATTCGGTCTACACCAACGATGCATCTCTGACAGAGGCCCCCAATTCGCCTCTGCCTTTGCCAGAGAACTGGCAAGATTACTAAATTACAACCTCATGCTATCCACCGCCTACCACCCACAAACTGACGGCAAGACTGAACATGTCAACCAGGAACTGGAAACTTACCTCAGACTCTTCTGTAAAGGAAACCCCACCATTTGGGCTTCCCTCCTCCCCATGGCAGAATTCTCCCACAACGCAGCCACCCACTCGGTCACCACCCAATCCCCTTTTGTGCTAATGATGGGCTATGAACCCAGGGCCTACCCAGCCATCGGGACAACCTTCCTCCCGGCACTAGAACAGAGACTGACCCATTTAGAGAATGCCCAAAAGGAAGCGCAGCAGGCACATCACATTGCCTGACAAAAAATGAAGGAATGGATACAGACAAATTTTCACCCCTGGAAAGTAGGCAATAAGGTATGGCTGGACAATTGAAACCTCAAACTTCGGTATGCCTCTCAGAAACTAGCACCCAGAAGAGAGGGTCCCTTTGAAATCCTCCAAGTTGTCTCACCCACTGTGTACAAGCTCAAACTTCCTCCTACCTGGAGGATCCACCCAGTATTCCATGCCAATTTATTGACCCCATACAAAGAAACTGTGGAGCACAGCCCCAATTTCCTCAATCCACCTCTGGAACATATAGATGATGAAGAGCATTACAAAGTGGATCAAATCCTCAGTCATCGAGGTACCGGAGGGAGAAGGCAGTACCTGATCTGATGGAAAGGTTACTTATCTGCTGAAAACACCTGGGAGCTGGAATGGAACCTCGGTGGTTCTCATGAACTCCTTCAAGAATATAAAGCTGTGTGACCCAATGTCATATCCCTAAGTCCAACTCCGGTGCAATCTTATCATAGACGCACTCTGTAGATACTGGACTCTTATCTCCGTTTCTCTTTTCGTATGTTTCCCCTGTCTTCTCCTTTTACTCTAGTCTCACTTGTAGATTTCACCCGCAGCTGTGTTCTCTACATGAACACAGCTCCGGTGTCATATCCCGCGTTCCCACTCTGGTCCTCCGGACCATCTCCAGTCAAGGACTCCGGTGTGATCTTATCACAGACACACCTCATACATATTGGACATATCTCCGTTTCCCCTTTGTACATCCTTATTCTGTTTATAGTAACTCCGTCTCCTCTTTCCCCTTTCGTCTTAGTTCCGCTCTTAGACTTCCTCCAAAGCTGTGTTCCCTATGTGTGCACAGCTCCGGCTTCTCTTGTATCCGGAGCACAGCTCCGCAGTTCCTTTGCTTAGTCCTCCTACTTACCAATCTCCGTTACTAATCCAACTCCAGACCTTCGTATATAAACTCTGTACCCTCCATTTGTAACCTCAGTTCGTATCGAATCTAAGTCACTTCTCTGTTTGCTCTATCGGATTCTGTTCCGATCGTCAACTCTGTCCTCTGAAATACTTAGGACATACTTTGTGCAAGGGTGCAGCGTGCCACCTGCATCGCTGAAGCCAAAGTCCATCCGCCTCTGACGACTCCGCCCCTTCGTCCAGTCTCCCTTCACACCTCCGACCGACTGGAGCACAGCGGAGAAGAACCGGACTTGACATCCGGCTCCACAGTACCCGGAGTACAGCTCCAAGGTACCTTTGCTTAACCTCTTTGCTTACTGATCTCCATTACTAATCCGCCTTCGGACTCTGTATATAAACCCTTGTACCCTATGCTGTAGTTTCTTCAGTTCGTATATCATCTAAGTCACTTCTCTTCTCGCTCAGTCGGATTCCGTCTCCAACCCTCTGTCTCCATTCTCCGAAATATAAGGACCGAACGTGCAAGGGTGCAGCATGCTCTCCGCATTGCTGAAGCCAAGTCCTTACCCCTCCAACCCAACTCCATCTGCCTCCATCTTGTCCCTCTCTCCCTTGTGCTTCCGACCGACCAGAGCAGAGCGGAGAAGAACCGGACTTGACAGTATATACGAACTCACACTTGTGCGTTCATCTGTACCATGTCTCACATCATCCAGACTCGTGCACAGTCCCACACTAATCCCCATCCCAACACGCCTCTGCCTATGCCTGGGTCCGGGAACTTTCTCTCGTTCCCAGTGCAGCGAAGTCCTCCGCCTTCGGACGGAAGGACCACCCCTACACCATCACGCTGCACCTGTCAGCCTCCCCCTGAAGAGCCTCCTTCCGAGGGGCCTTCCTCCAATGCATCTGCCTTAGCCAGCGCATCCGCTACAGGCAGCAACTCCGCCTCTCCACCTCAGTCTAACAATGGGGTTGCGCCTGCTCCGGGTGGCAATCCTGGAGGTGCACCCAACCCGGGAGATGACCCCAATGATCCAGACGATGGGGGCTGGGATGATGCCCTCCAAGGCAACGATCCTCCATCCCCCCGTAATATTCGTCTCCCTGGAAGTCCACCTCCACCTCTCGACCCTATGCTTGCTCTCACTCAGGCAATCCATGCGCTCACGCGGGCTAATAATACCGCTGACCGCGACACTTCCTCCTCTCGGACCAAGGTCCATGAGCCAGATACGTTTGACGGAACGGACCCTCGCAAACTCCGTGCCTTCTTGGTGCAATGTGAGCTCAACTTCCAGGACTGCCCGAAGGCATTCTGGTTGGACCACACTAAAGTAGTATTCGCACAGTCCTACCTGAAGGGTATGGCCTTGGAATGGTTCGAACTGGACCTCCTAAACTCTGCTCAATACCGTCACTGTCCCTTGTGGATGGACAACTATGAAACTTTCGTCGAAGAACTTAAGGCAAACTTCGGTCCACATGATCCGGTCGGAGATGCGGAACATCAGCTGGACCACTTGACGATGAAAGATGGCCAGCGGATGAATAAATATGTTGTCGAGTTTAATAGGCTGGCAGGACAGGTCGACGATTACGGACCTGGCACCCTCCACCATATTTTCTATAACGGTCTGCCGGACCGTATCAAAGACGAAATCTCCCGTGTCGGAAAGCCCAACACTCTCTACACCCTCTGGACCCTCGCGCAGACTATCGACGCAAGGTACTGGGAGCAGAAATCAGAGATCGCTCGTCAAACCAAGTCCACACCCTCCAACTCCAGCAGTACCAATAAGTCCGCCTCGACTTCGTCCTCCGCCAATAAGTCCTCCGGTACCTCTCCCTCCACTCCCAAGGTGACTTCGTCGTCACCCTCCAAATCCAACTCCGCCAAGTCTGCTTCGACCGACGCGCCCTCGCACTTGGGCAAGGACGGCAAGCTGACTGAGGAAGAGCGTCAGCGACGCTTCAAGAACAGCCTCTGCATGTTCTGCAGACTTGCCGGACATACCACCAAGGATTGTCCAAAGTCGACTAGTAAGGCCTCCAAGGCAAAGGCGTGCGCAGCGACAGTCACAACGACCTCCTCCGCTCCGGCCACTGTGGAGTCAAAAAAATAGTCAGCAGTCTCCAGAACTCCATACACCCTGGAGACTACGTTGACTCCGAGTGTACAATCATGGAGGTCTGACTCAACGTGTCCGCTCTCTCAGATCCCAACGCCCTTATGCCCTCTGTCTCTATCCCAACATATAATATTTCCTCTGTCTCCGCTTTAGTCGACTTGGGTTCTACCCATTGTTTTGTAGATTCGTCCTTTGTAAATAAACATTCTCTCCTGTATCGCGACATTCCTCCGCTCTCTCTCCGACTCCTCGATGGGTCATCCAACACAACCATTTCCCGTACTGTTGAACTCAGCCTCCACTGTCCCTCCAGTGACGTCACCTCCGAAACATTTTTTGTAACTCCGTTGGACTCCTCTTGCGCTCTCGTGCTCAGACATGCATGGCTCACCCGCTACAATCCATCGATTGATTGGGTACTGGGCAGCATTAGCTTCCGATCGAACGTGCAACGAGTGCCAGCATCCCCGGTACCTCCCTCTGTCGAGCCCACTCCGTTGGCTCACCCTCCTCCCGCATCCATCTCCAATGATGCACTGGACTTCGGTCCTTCTATCCTCGACTCACCTCCTCCATCCCCGCCAAGCATATCCTTCATTAACGCTGCAGCATACTCCCATGCCTGTAAGCTAGAGGGCTCTATGCAGTTCACCCTACATCTCCGGCCAGAGGACTCAGCGAAGCTACGCTCCACTTCCGTCTCTCCAGATTCCCCACCTCCGGACCTCTCTGGAGTTCCGGACGTCTACCATGATTTCACAGATGTATTCAGCAAAGCTTGAGCAGACACGCTCGCTCCGCATCGTGAGTATGATCTTAAGATCAATCTGGAAGAGGGTGCTTCGCCTCCTCTGGGCACCATCTATTCCCTTTCCCCCACTGAGTTAGGATCCCTATGCAAGTTCCTCGATGAGCATCTCAACTATGGATTCATTCGACAGTCCAGCTCCACTCATGGAGCTCCGGTCCTCTTTGTCCGTAAAAAGGATGGTTCACTCCACTTGTGTGTGGACTTCTGTGGACTCAACAAGATCACAAAGAAAGATCGGTATCCGCTTCCACTGATCTCCGACCTCCTGGATGCTCCGTCTAAAGCCCGGATCTATTCAAAGATCAACCTCCGTCATGCATACCACCTAGTCTGTATCACCGAAGGCGATGAGTGGAAGACTGCTTTCCACACTCGCTACGGCTCGTTTGAATGGTGTGTTATGCCATTCGGTCTTACCAACGCTCCGGCAGCTTTCCAGAGGTTTGTGAATAGTGTTTTTGCTGATCTTCTCGATGTCTGTGTCGTCGTCTACCTCGACGACATCCTGATCTATTCCCTGGATCTTGAGACCCACAAGAAGCACATCCGAGAAGTTCTCCGCCACCTCCGGAAGCATGGCTTGTACACCAAACCGGAGAAGTGTGAGTTCCATTCCAACTCTGTCAAGTACCTCAGCTTCCAGCTGTCCACCGAGGGACTGTCCATGTCACCTGAAAAGGTGAAGGCCATCTCCGATTGGCTGGAACCTCGGAAGCATCCAATCCTTCCTCGGCTTCGCAAACTTTTACCGTCGTTTTATATTCGATTACTCCGGCATCGTCGTGCCCCTTACCTGCTTGACGCGGAAAGACGCCCCTTGGAATTTCACCCCAGAGTGCCACTCTGCCTTCCAGCGCCTCAAGGCCGCTTTCACCTCCACTCCTATTCTCACCCACTGGGTTCCAGATGCTCCGCTCATTGTGGAGACCGACGCCTCTGACTACGCCATCGCTGGCATCCTCTCCATTGGATGCTCCGACAGTGAAGTCCACCCGGTCGCCTACTACTCCCGTACACTCACCGCTCCAGAGCTCAACTATGACACCCATGATAAGGAGCTGTTGGCCATCTTCGAGGCCTTTCAGCATTGGTGGCACTACCTCAAGGGCTCTGCCTCTCCGGTCGACGTTGTCACAGACCATAAGAATCTAGAATATTTCACCTCTTCAAAACTCCTGACCCGGTGCCAAGTGCGCTGGTCAGAGTTCCTTTGTCAATTCAATCTTGCCATTCGTTTCCGCCCTGGACGCCTCGGAGCTAAGCCCGACTCCCTTACTAGATGCTGGGACGTCTATCCCAAAGAGGGGGATAGGGACTACACTCGTGTCAATCCCCACAATCTCCGTCCGGTCTTCACGCAGGAACAGCTCACATCCTCCCTTAGAGCTACCTGCCTTCTCACCCCCGCACTCCGTGCAGCAACCCTCATCAACATGGAGCAACTCCACCGAGACATCCTTTCCTCCCTGCCCTTAGATCCCATGGCCCAGCGCCACATGTCCAACACCTCCGATCATCACTGGTCAGTAGACTCCGATGGACTCCTCCGTCTCGACGGCAGGATCTACGTCCCGGATGTCAATGATCTCCAACTCCGAGTTCTCCGTTATAAGCATGATCATCCTCTCGCTGGCCACTTTGGTCAGAACTGGACTTTAGAGTTGATCCGTCGAGAGTATACATGGCCTGGCATCTGGACTTTAGTCAAGGAGTATGTCAGTTCATGCACTTCGTGTGCTCGTGCCAAAGTTCCCCGCCATCATCCGTATGGACTACTCAAGCAACTCCCAATCCCCAAATGTCTGTGGAATTCCATCTCCATGGACTTCATCAAACATCTCCCATCCTCCTCTGGATACACTGCCATTCTGGTGGTTGTAGACCGTCTATCCAAGCAAGGGATATTCATCCCAACCCACAACACCATCTCCGCTCCAGAGTTAGCGAAAATCTTTGTAACCCATGTGTTCTCCAAGCACGGGGTTCCGTCCCACGTCACGTCCAACAGAGGTTTGGAGTTTGTCTCCCACTTCTTCCGCTCTCTGGGCAAGGCCCTCGTGATGACCCTCCACTTCACCTCCAGGTATCACCCCGAAGGAGATGGTCAAACTGAGTGAACTAATCAAACCCAAGAGCAATACCTCCGGATCTATTGTAACTACCAACAGGACAACTGGGTGGACCTCCTATCCCTTGTGGAGTTCACATTCAATAACGCGCCTAGTGCTACTACTGGCGTCTCGCCATTCTTCGCTAACAAAGGATACCACCCCAACATCTCCGTCGACACATCCCTCTCCTTGAGCTCCTCGTGTGCTTAGGAGTTCACCTCCGATCTTCATGATCTCCACGAATTCCTCCACTCCGAAATGGCTTTCGCTCAGCAACGATACCAAGGACCCGCTGATGCCAAGCGAATCCCTCCTCCAGACTTCAAGGTCAGAGATGCAGTCTATGTGAAAGCAAAGTACTTCTGGACCACGTGCCCATCCCACAAACTGTCCGACAAGAACCTTGGACCATACACCATCATCGCGCGCCCCGGTTCGCACTCCTTCACACTCCAACTCCCCGACTCTATGAAGTCCATCCACCCTGTTTTCCACGTTTCCCAATTAGAGCCTTCGGCTCCAAACACAATTCCGAATCACGTGCAACCTCCACCACCTCTGATCGAGGTTGACGGAGAAGTCGAATATGAGATCGCAGAGATTCTCGACTCCAAGATCGATCACAGGCGACATCATTGCCAACTCCTATACTTAGTCCGATGGGCCGGCTATGAGGGGACTGATGAAGAAACTTCGTGGTTGCTTGCCACGGAGTTAGGCAACGCTAGCGAACTACTCGACGACTTCCATTCACGTTACCCAACCAAGCCCAGGCTGTTCCGGCCTTAAACGTGTCACTCTCGGTCGATCTTGATCCGAGGTGCATCACATTCAAACAACACTCTTTACTATGTACATGAGGGGTGGAGCGGGCGGCCATTACTCCTCCGACTCCCCTCCGGTGTCCTCTCCGGTCTCCTTTTCTTTCTCCTTTTCCTTCTCCGCCAGGAAGGCAGCAACCGTGGCCACATCTGCCTCCTTCTCTTCCACTGCCAACTCCAGCAGCTCCTCCGCGGCAGCCTTTGCCTCTCCCTCCTCCTCCACATCTGACTCTCCATCTCTGTACACCTCCATCCCTTTCAGCTCCACCAACTGGCGAAGCCATCAATTCTGGATGTCGAGCCTCCTGTTTTGGGCTCAGATCGCATCCTTGATGCCTCCCAGTGCCGTCCGGATGCCTTCCAGCACTGTCACCTCTGTCTCCTGGGTTTGTGAGCCGCTTGGTCCCACTTCCGGCTCTGGCTCCGGTTCCGGCTCCTTGTCCTTCCTCCACCTCCGTCTCTTCTCTGGTGGTTCTGTCACTCCAGGCCGCTTGCACGCCATCTTGGCCTCCCGGCATGCCTCACAAGATGTCGACTTACCAGGGCCCGGAACGCAGTCCAGGCCCCACTCCTCACACCGTTCACACGTCAGGGGCTCTGACGCCCTCTTCTTTCCTCTCCTGGCTGGAGGAGCCAACTGTTGTTGCTCCCGGACCTCCTCCGCCTGTTGTCCGTCAGCCCCATTGTCGTCTTAACCGCCTGTGCCACTTACCCGTTTCCAGGTGGCCTCTTCCTCTTGCCATTTCCGCACTGCCTCCACCTGCCTCCGGTTCTGCTCCTCCTGACGCGCCCTCTTTTCTGCTTCCTCCTGCGCTTTACGCTCAGCCTCCTCATGCGCTCGACATTCCACCTCCTTCCTCTCCTTCGCCCACCTCCGACACTCTGCGTACTTCGCCACGCTGATCTCCTCATCGTCATCCTTGACCTCTGCGAGCTGGTCGTCAGACCAGGTGTTGATCTTGGTGACGTCGAGTTGTTCGGACATGGTTGTGGTTGATGGGAAAGAGCAGATAGTGGTCCACGCCGGACTTTATACCTGGTACACGGATGTCTCCGGAAATTTTGGACTCTGCATTCTTCGTCACCCCACATTGTCCTCACTCACGGCCTTCAGGGGTTCAGGCCTAAGAGGGGGATACTGTCATATCCCTAAGTCCAACTCCGGTTCTCCGGAATAACTCCACTGGAACTCCGGTGCAATCTTATCATAGACACACTCTGTAGATACCGGACTCTTATCTCCGTTTCTCTTTTCGTATGTTTCCCCTGTCTTCTCCTTTTACTCTAGTCTCGCTTGTAGATTTCGCCCGTGGCTGTGTTCTCTACGTGAACACAGCTCCAGCTCCACAGTACCCGGAGTACAGCTCCGAGGTACCTTTGCTTAACCTCTTTGCTTACTGATCTCCGTTACTAATCCGCCTTCGGACTCCATATATAAACCCTTGTACCCTATGCTGTAGTTTCTTCAGTTCGTATATCATCTAAGTCACTTCTCTTCTCGCTCAGTCGGATTCCGTCTCCGACCCTCTGTCTCCACTCTCCGAAATATAAGGACCGAACGTGCAAGGGCACAGCGTGCTCTCCGCATCGCTGAAGCCAAGTCCTTACCCCTCCGACCCAACTCCATCTGCCTCTGTCTCGTCCCTCTCTCCCTCGTGCTTCCGACTGACCGGAGCAGAGTGGAGAAGAACCGGACTTGACACCCAAAGACTTCCCCCCAGTCAGACGAAGAAAACCCGACAAAAGAGCCCTATAAGTAGTAGTAGCCATGTCACTCCTTGCATCCCCAGTTTTCACCTCTGTTTTCATCTTTTCCCTTTGTTTCACACTCCCCCTCTTCTTCCTTCTCATTTTAATCTGGGACTCCCACTGACACATCTTCAAGCTTCGGACAGATGTCCGCTATGCCCTCACTCCCTCTGCTGTCACCTTCCATTGCTGTGCTCCTACCAATGACAAATTCTTCAACAACAACAACACCCCTCACCAGGACGAACCCGGTCCCCCTATCATTGAAGTCGACCAGACCAGGGTGTGGAATTTCTCCATCACCTTCCCTAATGAAGATGGAGAAACAGAGTGGGGCACCGCTAGAGGAACGATGTGGTAGTCCCCCAACCATTCACCCCTTTTGGTTATTTATAGATTTAGTTGCCAAGGAGGTGACGAATGAGAATCAAATTGGGTGTGATCTCCAATATAATCTGTTTCCTATGGCTCAGCAAGTTTCTAGGCCCATTACCATCAGCGATCTACCTCCTCTTCATCTCACTCACCTGCCTTGTTTCCATCTAATCTCTTTCCTTCTTGACAACTTGTTAGAAGATCGAACCATCACCCTTTTGCTCAAAGACACCCCCGCTTTCTGAAACAACTCTAACCTCCCACTCCTCCTTCGACTCCATCACTTTTATATCGTCACCCGAGAATCCATGTATGTAGCCATTGACACCCTCAACTCCATGGAAGATCACGAATCCTATGCCCAAATCAATACCAACCTCGCCTTGGCCAGTCTTTCCAGTGCCCAAGAGGCCATTGCTCAATTTGCCCTCAACGAGGGATTGGGACTTGCAGTCCAACAGCTCCCCCGAGGAAACCTCCTCCCCCATCTCCAAAACTGAATCACCACCCTCACTACCAACGAGCGATGATTCTATTTCTTCCCAGACAACACCGCCTCTATTGTTGATCTGGACAGTGGTACAGACTGAACACAGCCCCCTCTTGAACTGACACCGGCAGCCATCTCAACCCCTGCGACCCCCATGCACAACTTTACCCCCACCAGACCGGACACCCCACGACCAGATCCATCCACCCCAGTTGGATCTTCCCCCAAGCTTGTTGCAATCCCTGATGCTCCCAGACCCATGCAAATATGCATATACACTGAGTGAGCTAGGCCTCCTGCAAGACTGGGTAACTACTGTCACCAGGGTTTTAGAGGAAGATCCCCTGCCCTGACCAAGGCTGTGGGTTGACGAAGTGCAGCAAGCAACTGGGAGTCATCTGTTGACACCATCTCCACCACCCCTGTCTCTCCTACACCTTGAGGGAGCGATCAATCAGCAGTATGCCACCAATGCAGGTCCAGAGATCACTATTGACCCACCTGCCGACATTATCTCTGCCCTTTCTGTCACCTTCCCACTCCAGGGCATCCCCAATATGCATGCCCAGAACATATTTGCACAGCTTGCAGAGCGCGTGGCCATGGACGACCAGCCTGTCCATCCCTCACCGACGATTATGCTTCCGATGATGGAGATGGACATGATATCAACACCGGGGGTGGTAGTGTCTGAGTCAGTGACTCAGACCAACAATGGGGGTATTGTTACCAACAATTTAGAGGTAGGGCATTATCTCTTTTTCTCTGAACCGCTTGGGTTGCGTCTTTCTCTTCGTTCCACTTCCTTGTCTGTTTCTCTGTCATATCCCGTGTTCCCACTCCGGTCCTCCAGACCATCTCCAGTCAAGGACTCTGGTGCGATCTTATCACAGACACACCTCGTACATATCGGACATATCTCCGTTTCCTCTTTTGTACATCCTTATTCTGTTTATGGTAACTCCGTCTCCTCTTTCTCCTTTCATCTTAGTTCCACCCTTAGACTTCCTCTGAAGCTGTGTTCCCTACATGTGCACAGCTCCGGCTTCTCTTGTATCTGGAGCACAGCTCCACAGTTCCTTTGCTTAGTCCTCCTGATTACTGATCTCTTACTTACCAATCTCCATTACTAATCCAACTCCAGACCTTCGTATATAAACTCTGTACCCTCTGTTTGTAACCTCAGTTCGTATATCATCTAAGTCACTTCTCTGTTTGCTCTATCAGATTCTGTTCCGATCGTCATTTCCGTCCTCCGAAATACTTAGGACATACTTTGCACAAGGGCACAGTGTGCCACCTGCATCACTGAAGCCAAAGTCCATCCACCTCCGATGACTCCACCCCTTCGTCCAGTCACCCTTCACACCTCCGACCGACTGGAGCAGAGCGGAGAAGAACCAGACTTGACATTCTCCCTCTTCGTCTTCACACCCCCAGATGGAGCATTTAGATGACATCATCTATCTGGCATTCCCCCTTTATCTGCTGGATGGAACTTCCCTCAATTGATCCATCACTTACTGTTCCAACTTCCCACGTTCCTCTTTTGTCGATACACTTCCCCTATCCTCGGATGCATCATCTCCTACAGCTGTATCTATTACTATGTCTGCATTTCCCCACGTTCTCCATTGGGCATCTCCTTCTTGGTAAGGTACAGCTCTACCCGAGTATATATTCGCGCGTGTACCACTAGTAGCACTTAGCTAGTTCTACGCAATCTACACCTAGAATTTAGTTCATCCTTGAGTCCCGTCAGATAGAGAGAAGAAGGTCTGCTAAGTTCACATGTACATGTAACAGGATGTGACAAAATTTCAAGTTTTATCGGGAAAAAATATGTGGGTCAAAACTTGAAGTTCAGGCAACTGTATGGCCTGTGCTTTAACATTGGACAAAATAAGATATATTATCATAACCTAGACAGGTGTACAAACTTCAAGTATTCTCTTCAAGTGTAAAGTCAGACAAAATATCAAATATCAACAAAACCTAAATGTTTGCCTCAAAAAAGGAGCTGGTCTTTTTGTTCATCTAGACAATTAAATTTGAGTGGGCATTGAGGTTTTGCTAATATTTGATATTTGGTCTGACTTTAAACTCAAAGAGAATGCTTGAAGTTTATGCACCCATGTAGGTTATGATAATACATCTTATTTTGTCCAACATTAAACACAGGCCATACAGTTGCCTGAACTTCAAGTTTTGGCCTGCATATTTTTGCCCAATGAAACCTGAAATTTTGTCACATCTCAATTGTCAATTTATATTTCAAGTTTAGCCATCATGTTTGGGAAGACATTGAATCCTGACTTAAATTCTGCAAAATGTGTGGTGCTTGCTACAGCATGTGCAGTCACCTCATAGCTCATCACTGTTGTCCTGCTCACCTCAGGGTTACTCCCCCTACCTCTCCAGTTCCTCTGGATGTCAAGTCCAGTCTTCTCTGCTCTGCTCTGGTCAGTCAGAGGTGTGAAGGAGGACTGGACAAAGGGGTGGAGTTGTCAGAGGCAAATGGACTTTGGCTTCAGTGATGCAGTGTCAAGTCCGGTTCTTCTCCGCTCTGCTCCGGTCGGTCGGAAGCACGAGGGAGAGAGGGACGAGACGGAGGCGGACGGAGTTGGGTCGGAGGGGTAAGGACTTGGCTTCAGCGATGTGGAGAGCACGCTGCGCCCTTGCACGTTCGGTCCTTATATTTCGGAGAGTGGAGACAGAGGGTCAGAGATGGAATCCGACTGAGTGAGAAGAGAAGTGACTTAGATGATATACGAACTAAAGAAACTACAGCATAGGGTACAAGGGTTTATATACGGAGTCCAAAGGCGGATTAGTAACGGAGATTGGTAAGTACGGAGATCAGTAAGCAAAGAGG